>JAPFUP010000261.1:0-63358 GCA_030780425.1 Beauveria varroae | reverse complement strand
CCCCCCCCCCCCCCCCTCATTCTGCTACATTTGCTTGGCGCCGTCTAGAAAAAGAGCGCAGCGAGCGTTGAAACACCAACACACCAGACGATGACTGACTGGTGGCTAGCGCTGGCGCCGCCGGTGACAGGGGCAGCTGGGGAGGCGCTGCTCGACGGACCGGCGCGGGACGTCGGCTGCGGCCCGGAAGATGGGGCGGGAGTGGTGTCGTTCCCACTTGTAACGAGGCTGGTGACGACGCGAGTGCAAGGACAGTCGGTGATGGTCAATTTGGTGGCCTACGAGTCATTAATACATGTCTGGGGGGTGGATGTGGCGAGCCGCAAGTACCTTGGAAACAACATAGGTGTGGGTGCCCTCGCTGATGGTCGTTGGGCCAGGACAGTACGTTGTGTAGGAGTTGACCGTCTCCGTGATGACAGCCACAGCACCGCTCTGGGTGGACGTGGGAGCAGAGGAAGTGGCGGAGTGGCTCGCAGCTTTACGAATCAAGGTCAAGTCATCGCCAGAGGAGCCGTCGCCGCCCTTGACAAAAGACCAGGTCAAAACGGTTTCGTTGACAACAGTCAGCTTGCTGAAGCCATAGTGCGTCTGGTCAAAAATGGCGGTGATGTCAAGCGGCTTCTTGGCCTTGGACAATTCTGCGTGGCTTTCAATGTTGCCAGCCATGCCGTTGATGATGTGGGTAATGGAAACGCCTTCGTTGGCGTAAAAAGTGTTGTTGTTGATGATGGCGCTCTTGTCAATGGTGCCGTTTCGGCTGAGTGGAAATGTGCGCTCGTACCAGTGGATGTGGCTAAGACAAAGGTCAGCTCTGTCATGGAGACACCTCATGTAGGATGGAATTTTACCCAGAGAGATATGCATCAACACCATATTTGAGGAAGAGGTCCTCAAAAGCGTTACGCATATGCTGCTGGTAGCCTGAGACCTGTGAGCTATACATGGGACGATGGCTCATGGCGATGACCCAGGGTGTCTTGGTGCGGTTGACCTTTGCCAAATCGTTTTGTAGCCACTTGTACTGCTCGTACGACTCCTTCTTGGTAATGTCCCCTTCAACGGTGCCGAATGGACCACTGTCTGTGATGTAGGTCTCGTTTGCTTTGGGAGCCTTCTCGTCTCCCTTGATGTCGCGAGCAAAAGAAGCCTCCGGGCTGTTGGGATAGTCGGTTTCGCCATTGAAAGAAATGAAGTGAGCGAGACCATAGTCGAATGAGTACCAGAAGTTGCTGACGCCGCCGGACTCGCCACCAGGCATGCGGAAGCGGTGCTGATAGGCAGTATAGTTGCTGTCGCCAAAGTTTAAGTACACGATACCAGCACTACATGGCTACCGGATAGAGACGTACCGTTGAGATGGAGGGCAGCTGTAGTAAGTGAGTTTATCAGGCTTGGGTGCGGTACTGTTTGGTCTGTTGTGGTTCAAATAAGCCGCGAGGATCTGGCCAGGGCCGTCAAACTCGGCACAGGCAGCCTCGTGGTTGCCGGGAAGCACCATGTACGGCACCTTGGACGTGATGGGGGTCATCCACTGCTGCCAAAGGTCCCAATTGGATTCGTACAACACAGACATGTCACCGCCGTTGGGCGTGCCCTCTGTTGGGATCTCGCCCTTGGGAAGGGGCTTGTCATAGTCGGGCGTGATTCCGCTCGGCAGCTGGGTGCTGGACCCATTGTAGCAGACGGGCCAGCTACTCTGGCAGGGGATGATGCCACTATACCAGTCGTCTGCGTAGCTAATATCGCCGCCGTGCCAGGCAAACGCCAGACCCTCGTCAATGGCCTTGTTAAGCTGCTTGTACGTGCCACCGGCGTTGGTGTAGCCCATGTCGTTGAGGACACCGATGGTGAAGCTCTTCTTGCTTCCCGCGGGGCGGGCTGTCTGGAAGCTCAGGACGTCGGAGGAGGTCGTGCCATTGGCGGCGGTGATTAGATAGTAGTAGGTGGTCTCGGGTTTTAAGCCCTTGATCTGCACGTCGTGGTAGTGCTGGCTGCACTGGGTGACGGCGACTTCAGAGCATGGCGGCGTGCGATCGTATCTGATGATGTTAGAGAAATCGGCTGGCTAAGGAGTTGAGCTAAGAGGCTACGCACGAGTGGCTTGCACCGTGAGCAGTCTGATCTAAAGTATCTCGGCTAGTTCCCCAACGTACAGATGGTGTACTTCCCAAGCCGAATGGTGTCTGGTAGTGGATGTTGACACCAGTGCTGCCCGCATAGGAAAGGGAGATGACGTTGATGTTGTTGGTAGGGTTTGAGGAAGCGGGTTTGACGGCGGGTGGCTCAACAAGGCGCATATAGCCCTTACCATTCCCCTTGACCGTAGGGTTGACCCAATCTCCAATTGGAGTCTCCGGCCCAGAGTAGGGGTAGGTCTCGTCGACGGTTGGTACCGCCTCGGCCAGGGCAGAGAGGAGGCCAAACACGGCAGTGACAGCAACCTTCATACTCGCCATTTGCGTACAAACGAGATAAATCGGTAAAGATGATTTGGCAAGCTTGGGTTACATTCGGGATACTTTCACGGCATGAGCTACAGATGGGCGACAACCGACAATCTTAATAGGAACAGGCAAGCCTCGGTCGGTCGGCCATATCCGCGAACTCGTAGGTGGCGCAAACTAATGGTTCCTGAACGGTGATTAATTAGGAAAGGTCACGTCGGATGGAGAGCTGTTCGCACAGCGCAGAGAAGATGAAGCTCGCCCATCTCCAGCAAGACCCTATGGCGGTTAGGGAGTTGAGCACATGGCATCTCCGTCCTTGCTACCGCTGTGCCGCGTTATCCGGGGAGGTGGAATCTTCCAGGCCGACTTATGACCGGCAGCCACTCAGGGACGACTTGAACATATTTATTGCATTTATGTTTGCATTTATTCGCCGATGCTGCGCAGTGGTGGAGATGGTGCCAACACGTGGGTGGAGCGAGCCTTGCCTGCTGAGGGTTCCGACTGTCAGAAACGTTGGCTGCATGGCTGGATGGATGACTCGGCCGCGGACGAAGTTTTTGCCCTGATTGTGTGATAAGCGATAAATAAATGATCGACCGCTGCCAGTGACAAGGCAGATGTCGTTCCATCGAGGTGGCCTGGCGAAGCCGTCCCATGGGGGTAGCCAGAGCTGGTTATTTCGTGCACAGCAGTCCGTCTTACTTCCCGACTGTCGTGTAAGGTTGAAAAGGGTACATTATAATAGAATGTTACTTCGTTTGTATGATGATGAAGAAGAAGAAGAAGAAGAAGAAGAAGATATGACGCTCGATTGAGGCTTTCCAAGTTGACGAAGGTTCACTGCGTTCTGATAAAGGTGGGTCTGACGAAGCTCTGACCAATGAGACCGGTAGACTTCAACCGTGGTGTACGGCCAGGCATTGGAAGTTGAACTAAACAAGATGGGCAGAGCCGCAGAGGCCGTTGTGAATCCATCTCCTTATCATTCAAGACGACTTGAATACTCCTGGCCTTGTGATCGGCAAAGCCAGTGCAACGGCCCGCTTCGGCTCGATCTGCAGGCAGAAACAACAACAATCACGGTTTCCACGTCGCACGACAGCGACGCGTCCAACAACCCCAGTCCCGACACGCCAGGGTCCAGGCAACAGCGATGCCCACCACAATGTCGCGAATCCCTGCAAGTTGCCCCAACGGCTGGCTGTCAATTCACGGTCGATGCGTGGGGCCGGCCCGGTACAGAGGCCCGGGCGCCATGCCTAAATAGGAAATAGGTAAACAAAGCACAATAACGTGCAGATATTCGTGTTAGTGGGCATTGTGTTGCGCGACACGTCTCTGTGGCAGGCAGAAGCAGGCTTCAGCACGATATCGTTGTTTTGTTTCATTAGTTGCCAACAGAACCAAGACCTTTATTTACCATTTTTTGCCTCTGACTGCCTCAATTTTCCCTCGTCGCTCTTTGTTTCTGCATTGCTTTTTCACACCACTTCTCACCAGCCTCGGGCGGACTTGCGACGGTTTCAACGGCAAACATGTCGGACGCAAATATGGAGGATCTTGATCTGCCCATCGCTATCCGGCGCTCCCGTCGTAGCACCCCGGCTCTCTCGATCAAAGCCGAGGAGACGACAGCGACTATTGCGCCCGAAACTCCAGGCCGAAGGAAGCGTTCAGTCCGCTTCTCCGATCCCGGCCCTTCGTCCGGCTTGACTCCCATGATGCGTCGGACAAGAGTTGCGACATCTGGCCGCAGATGCTCGGGAACTCCACTCCGGAATTCTAGCCCTGCGCCTGGTTCAACTGGTCAATCGCGAAAGGATGCCAACACGTTCTTGGCCCCAATCCGCCAAACAATTGATGGCAGGGTCGAAAGACAAGCAAGACGAAGTAGTTTCCGCGCCATGTTGAATAAGATGGAAATGAAAAAGAAGAAGCTGGTGCAGTTCTCTCGCACCGAGATTGACAAACTCAGGAGCCAAGTCAAATCCAAGGATGCCGAAATCTACGAGCTGCAAAACGCCACCATTGTCATTGACACTGAGCGCATATGGGACCTCGAGAAGCAAGTTCAGCAGCTTCAGGAAGAGTTGGATCAGCGTGCCCCGACTGAGCTAAATGAAAGTCGCACATATGACTGGACAATGGCTGCCCGGGATCCATATGCTCAGGACGAGTACTTTGAGATGGACATCGACGGTGACCACTTTGGTGACGTTACCCAAGCTCAACTCGAGGTCAGCACTCCGTCTAGGGCTCGTTCCTCATTCCCTACGCCGCCAGCGACAAGCCCAATGATCCCTGGGACACCTTCTTCGCTCTTTTGTCGCCAGCAACATACATCAGCCTCACATGCTGCTGTCCAAGCATGCTTTCCAGACCCTGAGCGCGAACTGCTGGAAGAACAAGTATCATCACTTCATCTTGAAGTAGCCAAGCTCACTACCACGTTGGATTCATACAAGAGTTTCCAGATGCGTCTGAAGGATCGCCTTTCCGCCGCTGTCCCGGAGGCGATGGATACCACTGCCTCCGACGCCAATCTAGAGAGTATTGAAAACCAGATTCTGCGCATGTTGGAGGAGATGGCGGATCGCTCCACTGCTCTTGAACAGCTTTCTGCTGGCATCACCGACATTGGCTTCCCGGGCAAAGACGCCGAAGAGAGGCTCGGCTCGCTTGTCAAGGGGTTCCGCGAAGCCAGACTTGAGCTCGAGTATCTCACACCAGGCGAGATCTCTCTGCCCCTCTCCCACCACGGAGCAGAAGTTCTAGACTTGCTGCTGACGCAGCTGCGCGATCTCGCCAGGCGCGTCAAGGAAGGCGAGGACAGCATCGACGAGTATCATGCCACTGAGCAGTCTCTCCGCAAGCAACTTGACAGCCGTGTCACCGCGATGAATCAACTCAAGACTGAGATGAATAAAGGAGAGCATATTATCCGAGCTGCGGATATTCGCATCCACGAATTGGAGGTTGCTAATAACAGGCTCAAGGGGGCCATTGATACCTACGAGCGCGACATCAAGGAGCTCGAGAAGCTTGTGGAGAAGACGGACCAGGCAAAGACTGAGGCAGCAAAAGAGCATGACAGTGAAAAGGAGAGAGATGTCGAGACAATCGAGGCCAAGGACAAGGCCATTGCAGAGCTCCAGGACAAGATCCAAGAGGCAGTCAAACAAGCAGAACAGCTGCTGCAGGACATGTCAGACGAGCAAGATAAGCACACTCGGCACGTCGTAAAGCTCAACCAGTCACACGGCCGTGGTCTTGCTCTCCGCGATGCGCGCGTCATGGAGCTGCGCGTGGAGATTGACCGCGTCAATGAGTCCCTTCGCGAGTCGCACAACACCATCCGCGCGCTGCGCGTAGAGAATGGCGGACTCCGGTCGGACATGCGCGCGCAGCAGACCAAGGCCAAAGCTGCCATGGACGCCATGAAGGAGGAGCTGCAGCGCGTCCTGCAAATGAGCCAGGACTTTTTACACACGCCCAAGCGGAAGCGTCCTGCGAGCGATGAAGGGGAGGGCGGTGGCGGCGCGCCCGTCGTCCGGGCTGGAAAGCTTATGAGCGGAGAGCTGGCGCGGCGGGCGTCGTCTACCAAGGGTCGCAGGCGTCCGGACAGCGGCGTCGGCTTACTGGAGGAGGAGGAGTGTGAAATGTTTTGAGATGTTGGCAGAAGACTGGCGTCAAGGCGAAGGAGAGGCTGTGTCCGGACGAACTGCATTGCATATATAATATATCCAAAAGCTTCATGCTGAGGTCATTCTCTTTTCAGATTTCCTTTGTTACAATATACAAGAACAATTGCACAAGTTTAAAGATAGATCAAGCGCCTATTGGTTCCCGATTTCCGTGATTATTTCTTGTAGAACCGCCACTGAGGCTTATAATCAGGCGACAAAGGCAAATCGAGAAGAAGGGCACGAATCATCTCCACAGGCATGATGCCTCCTCGCATGATGCTGTCATGAAACTGCTTTTCCGAGAGCCGTCCCTCTCGCAGCACCTCATTGCGCAGAGTATCAAACTGCAACGCGCCGAGGAGGTAGCCAGCCTGGTACAGCGGCGCATAGTCGCCGCCAAAGGACCGCCGGACCTCGCCCTCGGCGGTGGACCGCTCGTGGCCGACGCCGTCGACGAGCAGGTCGACGCACTGCTGGGGCGTCCACTCGCCGAGATGGAACTTGAGCGAGAAGATGATGCGGGCGCAGCGGTGCATGCGCCAGAACATGGTGCCGACGCGGTCCTCGGGCGACACGAAGAAGTCGCCGCGGTTCCAGAGCAGCATTTCCCAGTACAGCGCCCAGCCCTCGACCCAAAAAGGCGTGGAGAAGAGGAGGCCGCGATGGCTGTGGTAGCGCGTCGTATAGTAGTGCTGCAGGCGGTGGCCCGGCACCAGCTCGTGGAAAACGGTGGCGCGCGAAAAGTGCCGGTTGTTGCCGCGCATCACCATCTTCTTGAGACGGTGCTCCATGTCCGCGAGCGGATACGAGATGAAGATGCCGGAGCCGCCGAGGAAAAAAGGCGCCACCTTTTGCATCTCGGCGCTCATCATGCTGGCTCGGTACGTCTCGTCGGCGATGCGCGGCACCGTCACGAGGTCGTGCTTCTTGACAAATTCGGCGCCCTCGAGCGCGAGCGACTTGACGAGCGCGGGCTGCTCGCCCGCGGACACAGACTGCGTCTTGACATAGTCGAGGGCCCGTTTCCAGTCGGAGCCGAACCCGAGCTCGTCGGACGCCGTCTTCATCTGCACCTCGCACCATTGAAAGACGTCGTGGGCGAGGTCTAGCAGCTCCTCGGGGCTGTACACAATCATCTCGGCCTCGAGCTCAACAAGAAGCGCATCTCTTCCGATTGGCTGGCCAATGATTTCATCCTGGCCGTTGGGTCCAATGCCAACAAGATGTCGCTCAACGGTGACCTTGTATTCCTGCAACGCCTTTACTGCGTGTTTGAGTGGCGTCGCAACCCACCAGTCAAAAGACGGATCATAGCTGCCATAGAACTTGCCTAGTTCCTCAAGGTGTCTCTGCAGCTCGGCGATGATTTTGGAGGCCTTGTATGCCCCCGTCTTTGTAGAGCGTATTTTACCATCGACGACGTCTTTCTGCGTCTGTTCAGCCAGTTCTCTGATGGCATTGACTTGATCGGCAACATAAGAGCTCTCGAGTGGCTTGACAGCTTCACGAGCCTCGGAAAGTTCAACAATGATTCCGGAAAATGGAAAGATGTGTTCAATCTTGGAGTTGAGCTCGCGCTCAGCCTGGAGCTGCTGCGTGTTCCGTTGAAGGTAGTTGCGGAGTTGCAAAAAGTCTACTTGATCCTGCTTGGACAGCTGGTGAAAGTCGAGGCGGAAGATGGAATCAAGCTCATCGCTGAGGAATTGGCGCAATCTTTGCTGCCTTTTCGGCGAAACGGAGACGCGATAATAGCTCTTGATTTCCTGCATGTCCAGAGCGACCCGTCGGACACGGTCGGACATGGACTCCTCGAAGTCATCCTTCGTCGCGCTTGGACAGGCCACCCATACTGCATCCATTTTACCGCGGGTCTAGAGTGAATTTGAGGGATTCAGCAAATGTGAAGTTATTACTGATCGATATGCACCGTGATGGTGAAGTCAACGTTGATATGCAGGCAGCTAGTTTGCGACCGGGTGCAGAACCCGCACCTTTTACTGTCAATCATCACTGCTAACCCTGCTTAGCAGGGACCTGTTTCGCTGTGCAGAACTTTTGCTTTATTTAGCGCAGCCTGGTAGTGTTGAAGGCACTGGTGAGAGTACTTATTCGTGTAATAGTGGCCATTGGCCAAAGATACTGTACCGTGCTCCTCTCGAATAGAGATGCCTCTGGAAATATATGGCATTGACTGTGGAAGCTTTTGACTGCATCCCCCATCATAGACAGCCCACACAGCTTCAAGTTTCGTGATTTATTTAGCAACGCTCTCAGCAGTGTCTTCAACCACTAGTCTCTGGCGGCACGTGTACACGCGACTAGAAGTCAGCGTCCATCAGGATAGTTTTGCCATATCTTTTGATCTAAAATGACTTCAAAGTCACCATAAAATGACAAATTGATGACTTACTTCCACGAATGCTGTGAGTGCTTAATAGTAATGCTGACCCGATTCGAGCCGACGGGCGCCAGTTACCAAAATATGGGTCACGCCTTTCTTGCGACATCGCTTGTCACTGGCCGCTCGGATATCCGAGCGTGCAATCACGAATTCCTAACAATAGTATTGTGGAAGGGTCTTCCCGTCTATCCGCTGCGCGACGCTGACATTATACCTCGAGACGGCTGGCAGCCAGAGCAGTGGCTGTAACTCACTTCGAACAGATATTAACTTTAGAAATTGTATATCGCGTCACGCAGCCCTGGACCCGATGCGCTCCTCTCTGATGCAGACGCCCCTGCGACATCGCTTGGCGAGCCGGCTGACGCCGCGACGCAATGCGCAGCATCAGCTCAGGGTCAACTCAACATCACAACCCAAAGCCCCTGTAAAGGCAGCAGAGTCCGAACTTGGCTCCAACACCGCAGGCGCGGCCGCCGCGGCCGAGACGGTTGCAAAAAGCGCTGCGCCCACCTCGATATGGATGCGCATGGGACCTCTCACCAGGGTGGCTACTGCTTTTGGGCGGGCCCAGAAGAACCGGCCATACGTTGTGCAGACCGTGAGCGCAATGATCATCTTCATCGCCGCAGACGTCAGCGCCCAGAATATCAGCGGAGCCGAATATGATCTGGTCCGGACTGCCCGGACGACATTCATCGGTGCTCTCTTCGCCATCCCACAATATCGCTGGTAAGCATCAAGATTCTTCTTTTTCCCCACACATACACTGGAAATGAGGCTTATAGGTGTATCAGGTTCTATGTACTGGCTCGCTATTTCAACTACAAGTCAAAAGTGTTATCCATCACCGCCAAGGTGTTTTTCAACCAAGTTACCTTTGCAGTCGCGTTCCCAACATACTTTTTCGGCATGCAAGCTCTATTGTCGGGCGAGAGCATTGCGGGTACCATTCAACGCCTCCAAGATACTGTCCCGCGGAGCTGGCAAAATTCTTGGAAGGTTTGGCCTGCCGCCATGGCTTTCAACCTCTCACTCGTACCTCTGGAATACCGCGCTCTGTTCAGTGGCCTCATTGCCATTGGCTGGCAAACTTATCTGAGCTGGATGAACCGCCAGGCTGAGATAAAAGAGAAATCGGAACATGATGTTCTTCAGGAAAAGGAATTACAAGCGTTTCCTATTCAAGCTGCTGTTGCGGCCGGTGATAAACCTGTTAGGTGCTTATTATAGAAGTTTCCAGTTACTTAGATAATTCAAGGTATTTAGTGTCGTGGTCGTGGCAGATCGTCTCTGATAACCGGACACTTCACTGTGTCTGATTCAGCTAGTTAATTCATGCATCCATTTACACTCTTCGGCGCTCTCAAACTCCGGCTGCGCTGAATTGGATTAGAAGCTGCACTAAAGGTACGTGCCACATGTGCTTTTATCCTTTGTGGCCAGGCACTCCTATATCCTCAACATGTCGCCCGGTATAGCTAGTAGTAGCTTGTGGCTCCTAATACAATCTCCTTGCTAAAGGAAAGGCGACTTAAGACTTCGCGAAACCTTTTTATTAGCATGCGCTTTGTAGAATCTAATAGTGCCGTAAGCCTTTTCCGTAAAATTGTCATTAATACACTAGGCGCTTGTAGTGTTAGCAGGTGCAGAAATCTAGGGTTTGTCTACTATAATGTCGCTATAGGCCTAAAGGCATTCCTTATGGCTATTAAATATAGCAATTCCGGGAATTGTCTTGCTAGATTCATAGATCTCACAAGCTTTCTCACTAGGCCCTCTTATGACTTTAAACGATGGGGTCTCTAATAGATTCCTAGTTAGACTCTGCTTCACGATCACCGAAGGGCCAGAGGGCACGCATAGAGAGCTTGTATTTGCCTACGGGGATATAGTCACCCTATGAAAGTCGGCTACTCCATTCTTATGTATTTTTTAGGAATAAGGAAGCGCCTTGAGACTAAAGGCGTCGAGTTTAATGTTTTTAGTCTATAGACGATTAGCTAGCCACTTACGTAGTAATATAGGCACGGCCTTGACTTGCATAAGAGGAGCTCCTAAGTCTAGCGTGATAGATAACGGTATACTAAGGCCTAAGGAGCTGTCATCGTTGACTTGATATTTAAAGGCCTGACCATTAACGATCTCATAGTCAGTTTCATACGGATCAATATAAGCATTAAAATAAGAAAGCTTTGCCCCGTCTTAAATTAGAACTTTATGCTCCTTTAATGAGCCGGATAGACCTAGATATAGGACCGTTAATAGATCGCTATTAGAGCTATTGATGCTTCTAGAGCTGTTGATGGAGATCCAACTGGACCATACTGGCAGATGGTCGACGTTAAGCCCTATGGGATCCGTGGCCGAGATGTTCACGGAAGCCGATTCGCCAGGTCTGAGGACGATAACACGCTGACTGAGCTTGATGACGGCTGTTTCCTTGACAGGGTTTTCCTGTGATAACTTCAGGTTGTCTCCTAGACTGTATAGTGTGTCCGCCGTAATAGTATCGAGATGATAGGTAATGTTGGTCTTGGCATTGTTAGTGATGCGAAGACTGAGAGACTGAGCGCGATGGAGGGTATCATTGAAAGCGAGACTGGCAGGCTCGACGAGTGTTGTGGCGTAAGCAGCGTCCCATGCTCTTACCAAACCGCCACCCTGTCGTGCAACTGAGTAGGGGCGGCCTGCAACTGAGTAGCAGTTGTCTTGAGGCACAGCCGTAGACATGAGGAGGCTGTTGAGGAGCACCGGGTCAAAAGAGCCCCGCACCTCGGCCATCAGAGCTAGAATGCCTCCGACAAGGGAACCGGCATAGGAAGTTCCTGAAACTGGCTCGTAGCCGCCACCATTGATGATACCTGGAACATTGGCGCCGGGCGCGCCAACCGTGGGCTTGATGTCGAGATCCCAATTTGGGCCGAAAGTTGACAAGTAAGCCATGGGGGCATTCTTGACGAGGCCACCTAGGGCACCCCGAGCCCGGGCAAACGAGTTGACTGATGTCACGCCCTTGCCGCTGGAAGGATTTATCACAGAGAAGAGGCTGAACCGGCAAAGCGTAAAGCAGATTCCTCGTACTATGAACTAGGTCAATGCTTATGGCAAGCAATATGAAGCAACAAAAAAGCAATGAATTGTAGATGTAATCCGCCAGAGTCTTGTCTAAGCGTCTTTGGCGGAAAAGGTCCCGTAAACGGCATGTGGGAGCCGCATTCTAGTGCTCCAGGCCCCGGGGGCCCCAAGCAATAACAACACAACTGGAAACGCAATTTAGACGACCTCTTAACTATAAAAAAGAGGATTTCTCTTAATGTTTTGATACTGATAGAGTTAGGTAATTTAAGTTGAAGTCCAAGCATTTCATAAATCTTCTTAACTGTATTAATAGCTGTGCTACTTGTTGAGAGTACATCAATTGCTCCACGCTAGCTTTCGATAACTTTGGTTCACTCTTTCCGAGTCCACTCGGATATAAACCATGGGAACCTTCACAAGCGCCTCAGCCAAGGGGGGGCTGCGGTAGGGCTGATCTTCTTTTATCGCGCGCTTACGATGGAAGGCGGTCCAGCCGGTCCTCGAACGGTGCGTTGAGAAATGGAGAGCGGTGCCATATTTGTCGGATGATGTGAACTCCTTTTCTAGCTTGGTCGTTAATGCATGCTGAAAGCTAAGCACTTGAAGCCCACCCTACTTCTCAAGGTGTGTTGGCATCGACGTGGCCCTCTCTGTCGGTGGATGTAGTATGATTTTGACTCTGAAAACCCATGGATGAACGATGTAGCCAGGAAAGGAGATGCGACACGTCAGGTTTCGCGCGATGGCGCCATCTTGGCTTGGCCGTGCAATTAGAATATGTGCTACAGCACAATTGTCGGTGAAGAGGCTACGTCCAGCTCGAAGAAGAATAGTGCCGCTCGGAGACAACTCGTTACACTTGGCAAGACGTCAAAACGTCTCATTCCTCTCGAAGCCAAGGCACTTCGGGGCCCATCCCCACCTCGTATATCTCCCCTAATTACATTACCCGACGCTAGCTAATCCTCCCCAAAGTGAATCTCGAAATGGAAAAGTTCACTAGCCCGATAACACCAACCCGGATTGGTACCAGCATCCCGTAACACAGTGCACTCCGACGGAATACAAGACACTTCCGGGTCAGTAGACTATTGACGGCAAGAGCTACGGCAACATTACTATTCAAGAGTTTGTCGAACAGTGAGTTCTTTTCCGTCTCAAGTATATACACGTTAGCTAATAGATTACATTTGTCAACACCTGCAGCTCCCGCGGACAATGGAACGGCCGGAGCAATGGGAATGGCTTTGCCGCAGGATTTGTTGGCCAAATTTACGACAATGCAGTTGCCGAGTTTTGTAAATGCTAGTCATCCAGTACATATCCGTCAGTTCCTGAGTCCGTTCTCTCAATTTTGATCGACTCTAAGTCTAGCCCCTCGATTGTTCTCACATTAACAGGCTGAAGCGCCATATTCTTGTGATAGATCTCCAGCACAACAGCTCGTCTTTCCGGTGGGAGCTTGTCAAAGACGCTCGGGTCCGGGCCGTAAATGTTTTGGAACACGTAAACCCCACAATCTTTGCAATGAGAGACGCCGCCGTACCTTTTTCCGTGAATGTACTCAAAGGTGTCTTCGCGTCCGAGGATTCGCACTTCGTCTCGTGTAGGGTACACGCCTATATAGGCAGTCTGGTGAATGTGAGCGAGGATAGCGCACAATATGAAGGGATACGTACTCTCACGCAAGAGCTACAATTGTCTTCCTTCATCTCCTGTTCAGAGAGCGGAAAGAGAAGCTCAGCTCTCACCTTGCCACAGTAGCATGAAGCGGTTTCTTGCCCTCGAGATTCGGACATGTGTAACTTGGCTAATGAATCGAAGTCTCTTTTTGGCTCGTTGGTAGGTTTCATGACTAAATTCGGCCTAAGTATTGTCAGCCTCACATTGACACGCTGGTAATTGACACAACTGACAGGGACTTACTCGAGCTTAAAAGGGTTTACATTTTGGATGGCCCGGATGTTGACAGCAAATTTCCCAGACATCGGGCCCCTCGTGTGCTCGCCAATGATGCCAGTGCCGCAATAATTGCAGAACTAGTGTTGCGCTTATTAGCTGGAGGAACAATTCTCGCAACACCCCGAAATTATTCGTACCTTGTCTCGCAGGGAAATAGATTGAAATTCGGTCAGGCGGTTGTCGTCTCGTATTACACGAAAGGCACTTTTTTCGGGGATTATCCAGAGATACCCTTTCTTCGCACACATGGCGCAGTCGCAGGAGATGGCGCCAGTGATTTCCTGGGTGTCAATCTCAAAGCGATAGCGACCACAATGGCAATTGCCGTTGTATGTGATAATTCCTTCTGTCGCCATACTGAAATTGTGTAACACCTAGTTGGCCGGGATCGAGATTATAGAAAAAATGCAAAGAGAGAAGCCCGGGTAGTAACAATTTGGAACCTTCAAGCAGCCACTTCAATTACCCCGCATGCCAGCCGAGTTCTGCTACATCAGCAGCCACGTAATTAGTCGAGTGAACGGAAGGATTTACGGCTTCCCGGACAAAGGGCGGCATGTTAGTCGGAGAAGGCTCTACGGCCCACTCGAATATTGAATAGTGAGTCAACATGTCAAGTGGGCGACAATGTCCGCCAACGGGCAGCAATCTGTACTAACAACTTATCAACGAAGTGGATGATTCTTATGTCGAAGTATCGAATTTACAGAGTATTGTAAGGTGCAAAGGGATTTTTCGTCTGAGTAGCTATCATTTTACAGTTTACGTGAACTTCTTATAGGAGTATTCCAGCGATTGACCATTGGTCGAGAGGCCTTCGCTCGCTCGGCGGGCGCCGCCGGCGGGGTATTCTTGGCCCGCATGCATATTTCTCGGTCGGCCGATAGATCTGAGAAGTTCCGTGCAAGTAGAGCTTGGCGCCTGATAAGCGGCTATAAGGCTACTTAAAGCGGCGAGGGGCGAACGGAGGTATTGTCAGCACATTACATGCATGGTGCAGCATGCGGGCTTGCCAATGGAGTCGCGTTGCTGACATCCTACAGGAAGCCGCGGGTCGGCACCAACAAGGAATAGTTCTCAGCAATAGAAATACGAAGGAAGAGAGCTCGTTAAACGACCAGATATATGATTGAGTATGTCCTGAGTACAGGTTTCATCAACGCAACCTATCGTGCGCTTGTAACATCATCGGCATACATTCTCTTTCACCACACTTTACCTTTCACCTTTGACAAGAAAAGTCATACTCTTTGAGAACATGAAGCTTGCCCACAGCCTCGCCTTGTGCTTCGTTTCACTTGCCCTGGCGGCTCCGCACGGAAACGGCAGCCCTGATGAGGAAGCGATGGTCGTGACCTGGGCTGATGTGCAGAAACGCGATGGCCATGATGTCGCAGTGGACAAGCGGGCTGATGAAGCGATGATCGTGACTTGGGCCGACGTACAGAAACGCGATGATCGCGATATGACAATGACTAAGCGGGCTGAAGAAGCCATGGTCGTGACCTGGGCCGATGTTCAGAAACGCGACGGCCATGATGCCGCAATGGACAAGCGGGCCGAAGAAGCCATGGTTGTGACCTGGGCCGACGTGCAGAAGGTCTAGGCTATCTTGTGAGTGCACTCAAAAGGCATCAAGATGCATTTCCCTGCTCAAGCTGTTGTTGTTTCTAATACCGCCAAGATTACCTCGCCCTGGTATACGATTCTTTATTAGCGGGCGTCGCAGCCCATTTTTTATCTGAGAAAAACTGTCCAATCGTTCAGAGCCCGGTTATAGTGAGCTTGTTATACATGGTCTTAGCTACTTGAATATATTCGACGCTCTTTGATAGTATTTGGAAATTGTTGATTGCATTCTTGTTTCTCAAATTCATTTGCGTATCAATAGCTAAATACAATCTGAATCATCCAACCCGCAGAGATCGGGTATACGACCGTCTGCAGCTTGTCCAAATACATCATAACTTTTGATTGAATTATTTTTTTTACGTGAGAATGGAGTATCTAAGTATCCTAACTTAGAACAAAAACTTGATGAGGTCAAGGCACAAATGCGCACTTCCAAATGTATGCTATCCGACACTGTACATTGCTGCATAAATCCATAAATTTGAGCTACTTTCTCGTGCCAAAGGACCTTAGCCTGATGATTCATCTCACGCCTGCCTATAGACTCTTTTCCCGTCTATCACCCTATACCAGCCAAGTCGACCGCTGTCGCTCGGCACCCAAGGACAGCTAGAGTACTTGACGTACGTGCTTGGGCTCGCAAAGGTCTCGTCGAGAATTGTCGCTTCGCAATGATTGACGACATGCGGATCGGCAGTGTATCCGTCCAGTATTGCGTCCTGTATCATTGCCCGTTGGGTCTTGCGCCAGAGATAGACGCAGTGGAAAACCTGGAATTCGTAGTCGACGTAGATGTTGTCCCACTCCCCCTTCACGATGTCATACGCAGACAAAGCAGGCTGCGTCGTATTGGCGTGAGCAAAGAATTTCCAGTCCCGCTTCGACAAAAACTCGGCGGACAGTTCGCCATCGTGGCATCGGTCGGGGGTCCAGCCCATAATGATGATGTCGAATACACAGCCAAGCTGCCGGGCCTCTGCAGGCGATGTTCCACATTCTTCAGTCTGCCGATTTTCCACGGCTTTCCCTGCTGGCTCTCTGTCGTAGTCGTGTATTGTCAGGACAGAGAGGATTACTATACTTGCGACCGTAAGTAGCGCAAGTAGCCAGATGTAAAGCCGTCGATAGCGAAACTTTTGATCAGTCGTCGTGATGGGTAAATTAGAGCCATCAGCATTGGTCGAGGCCAGCTCATATTTGTATGCCGCCATTTCAAACGTGCAAACCGTGCGTATATATATATAGCGGTGTGGTTATGCCTTGAAAATGGAATACTGACCACTGCTGTTTTGTTTGGTATTAGTTGTTTCGACTATGCGTATAGGTCGCGGCTTTCGGGTGCCGCAGGCAGGCAACAAATGGGGTCGAGGGCTTTGGCAGAGCAAGCCCGAACCCCCCCCCTTTCTATCTTTCGCGAGCTTACTGATCATCAGCAATGCAGTCCTCGGGTCATATACGAATGTGTGAGTTCGATTTGGTATAGTAAATTGTTCTGTGCATCGAGAATGACCGCGATGGCCTGGGGAGCGTTTTGCAAGCACAATTTTCCCACAGACGGACTGTTACAGTGTCTAATGCTTGAAAATAAAAAAATTTACTTAACCGACTACTTCTGGAAACACATCTTGATATTATTCTCATACTGCTACATTGGATTTTGCTCGTATCTACCAACCATCCAACTGTGGATAGCCTCGAAATTTCGACAGGTATGTTGCACATCCGAGGCAACATAATTTCTCCCCAAAGATGGGTAGAACTTGGTTGGTATCGGAGTAATATCCCCCGAGCACATAACATACTGCCGTAGCTGCTCTATACAGTGATCTTGATGAAGTAGGGCGTTCGCCTCTGTGTTTGTTTCGCCGCGACCATGGGCGTGTGAGCCGTAATACGAAGGATTGAGGGCTTTCCGTATTCTATTCTATCACGAAAAAGGTTAAGATCGCTATTTTGAGTTATTAGTGAGCGACTTACCAGACAATGGAGAGTGTGAAATAAATCAACTCTGAAACCAAAATCAGTATAGATAGCCACGTCCTTCGAGTAGGCTTTGCGATGGTTGAGAACTCACCCTGCGACATAGCCACCGCGATCCTGGTCCCAGTACTGATCAATCGAGGTTCCCCAAGTTTCGATTGCTTCTTCCCTTGTAATAACAATATAGCGACCTGCCGTCTACGCGTCAATATACAAATGCATCTTGGCACGTGGCGCCATACGCACCCCAAGTGATGTTGTCCCAGTTGTAATCAATCTCCGGATATATCGCAGGATCGCCCACAAATCTGGTTGGACTAGGGTTAGGCACAAAGATATTGCCATTGTCATCGAAGGCCGGGGATCCGGTAAACGGTTGTCGAGCGACGTGAATATGTTTTCGAGCCGAGACTGGACAATGTCAGCGACATGAAGACATGAGTGGAGGTATTCCGAACCAAAGTCTGTAGCGTATCCATCAACAAAGGTTCCGAGCGTACTTTTCAGTCTCCATTCTTGCTCAAGGAGAACTCCGAGAAGCAGAGATAAAGATGCAAAAAACACAGCAAGACACCATGGCGCGACAACATGAGCTCGTGCATGCGAATACCGGATGCTAGCTTGTTGCATCTTCTCATCATGCTCGTCATGTAATGGAAGCGATGTGTACTTCATCTTGAACTTCTTCTGTAACTCAGAAATTAGTAGTTTCAAGTGCACGAGATAACCACGCTCAACTTTGACTGGGAAACTTGCGAACCCTGAGATAGTGGCTTCGTGAAACGCACATGAAGAGTAATTGGAAATACTCCCGACGGTGCTACCCTTGTAATCCGCTCCTTCTCAGACTAATATCTCACTGTACCCACCAACAAATTTCGCAACCGCCGCGTACCTGCAAAGTATTTGTTGCGAGTATCTCGGTACCAGCTAGGGAAAACCCGTCAGGACCCAAAAGCGGCGAGAGAATCCCATAAACCTGAATCTTACTGCTTGAGGACCCATGATTGTTGACGTGGCATCCCAATGGTGCGAGTTCAATGACTTGATAATAGAACCCACAGGATTCACGCTGTCCGGCATGGTCCCCGTGCATCAAACCACAACGCCACCTCTTAGAACGTCAACGTTGGCGAGTACTGGCATGCATCTTACTCTGACCGATGATATTGCTAAAGACGCCAAAGCCCAATACCTCTCATGCATCTCTCCGCGCGCAAAGAGGCTCTGAAGGATCAATCGACCTACATTCCTTAAGTACGTCGCAGTACACGCTACCTAGCTAGCCACTATAGTACAAGGTGATATATAGATCTTCTGTGCTTACTATGGAGTGCATGGCATATGTAGGCGGTCTATCTGCCAGTATTGTTGCCGAGATTCCCGAGGGATTCATAGTGGCGCTGCAATCAGGCTGTAGCAGACTAACGCACTCTCTTTATTACTCACCGCGCATGATGAAACCGCGTAAACTACACGTTGTTAACTCTCAAGCTGTGCTAGGCCGTATTTACGGAAGCGGCTAAACAAGCCGGCATCCTGCGGGCTTGAAAGCTGACTTTCCTCGCATTGTGATGGCGTGATTCTCAGAGCCGGTCGGCGAGGCTGTAGCTGTCAGCTGGACCGCTGCATATGCAATATTTGCTCTTCAGATATGATCCTCAAGCTTTTTTGAACTCCGATAATATAGACCTTCGGAACCAGTGCGGAAATTGCCGCAACCTATCTGTTCGTCTCGGCGCCAAAGTAGAATAACTCGGTACACCACACAAGTGAAGCACCACTTCTGCACTTCTCTCTCTGCCAGATCTTTTTGCTAAAAGAATTAGCATTATTCAAAAAGGTCCAATTGCATACAAAGAAACAATGTCTTCGGCCAAAGAATTCCACGACACTCCCTTTACGGGGAGCGATGACGAATCCAGTACAACGCTTCTAGAGCACCACCGCGAAGCTATCCCTGGCCCGCGATCTGACAAACCAAAACGTTACATCCAGCTTCTTGTTGGCCTTGTTGTCATTTTATGCACGGTTTCTGTTGTCTATACGGCCGCAGCTGTTCATGGCATTACATCACGATCGCAACGAGACTTTGGAGACTGTGGCTCGGATAATACAGTTGAACAGGCACGTGCAAAAGGGTGCGTATTCGACCCCATGGGCTGGGTTTGGGTTCGCCCCGAGTGCTACGACGACAAGATGATTCACGAGTTCATGAACCGAACCGAATTTACTTGGCACACGGAACCGAAACTGCGACCCGACACCCAGGTGCCTCTAGAGGTGGTCTTTCGTGGTGATCACCCCAAGCTCTTCACTCAGAGAAAGTACCACGACATTCATTGTGCGGTTAGTGTATATTCTTTTCGGTCATAGCCGGCCCTTGCTAACGTCGCAACAAGTACATGTGGAAGAGAATGCACAAGGCACTATTGGAGAAAACGCCGATTGACACTTACATGATGCAATGGCATCATACTGAGCATTGTCAGCAAGTGATGCTCAACAAATGGCTTCATGAGGATGTTCAGTGCACCAAGGACATGATATGCCCAACGTGGGTGAGAGCTACCTGGACATCATGTAAACGATATTAGCATAACATTTTACTCGTCGTAAAAGCACTCAGCTATCAAAAGTGGCAATCTTCAATCTCGATCAAAGCGTTGTGACATAATTCTATGACTCCAGTGTGCTGCATACCTCTGGTGCCTCGTCCGCTTCTGCCCCCGTACGCGAGAATCGCACCTCGAGAGAAATGGGCCTCTCATCAACGCCAATTGTTAACTCGCCAGCACAGAAAGCTTCTGTTGAGTTGGTGGAGCTAACGGTATTTGCAGTACAGTAGTTACCGGATACATGGTCCAGACGAAGCACCTATTGCTTTATCGTTTCATACGGTCTTCTGAGAGGTAGTTCGGTTTCCTTGCACTCAACAGCGCTCCTTCTTTTAGGAGACATTTGACCCATTTGGCGTTACCGCGCGTATTTGAGATGACGAATACAGCACCAATTGAAGTGATTGTTTCTTTGAAAGCAGCTTTTGTAATTCTTTTCGGATTTCTATCCTATGTGTGGCTCGAAGTCAAGTGCTGAGAGGCATTCTTTGCTCCTTGAGGCTAGCAAAGGTGCCATGCATTTGCAACGGACCCGTAAGACGTGTTTTACATTCAAGTAGTAATACAAGAAGAACTCTGTAATAAGCTATACTCGAAATTTGCATGTTTCGGAATTGTAGATATGCTTGCCCTCCTCGTGATTGTGGTGCCGAGTTATAATTTGGCTGTTGGCAAGTGTCAACTGAACCCTTTTCTACAACTACACATTGCTAGGATGCTTTTGTCTATCTTCAATCCATATTATCGAGTACTTGGATCACTCGCTTCGTCTCATGCTTTTTCTAACCCCCCTCGCAACCACGTTGCTACCAAATTTCCGAGTACAATAGTACTTACAGCCGGTGTACAGATTTTACCAGAGGCTCCCATCGTACTTGTTAAGTTGGCTCACTTGTAAAATCAATAATTACCGGTTGTTAATCGGCTTTCAGCCATCTTCTCACCAGCCTTTCTTGGCCTGCAGCATCTCACGTCCGCGCCAAAAAGTCAAATGCACAGGCCAACGGCCTTGTGATGCTTGCACTCGGCGTAAGCTGTCTTGTCACCTTGATGATCACGATCAAAAAATACTGGTCACTCGCGGGTAGGTACGCTATCTTTCAACAGTCTGTTGATGGACGCTGAAATTGAGTGTAAAAGATATCTTGCTCACTTGAGGAAAAGGTTGCCGCCCTGCAAGGGAACTTGGCCCAAGAGACCGCCTCCGCGTCAGGTAGTGTGAGCGAAGGTCAGCTGCTTGATGCTGCAATCGGACTTGAAAAAGGTGTTGTTAATGGCCAAGAGCGACTCCGTAATGGCACCGAATCGCACGACTCGGGACATCCAAGTCCGCCAGATACCGACTATCAGATTTTTGATCAAGTGAATGGTAATCAACCGATGCAACCACTCTCTGCATCAGAAGATGAGGTACAATGGACATCTACGCGTGACTCAACATCTCTTTCAGTCGCATCTCTCACCAATCCAATGTCCACAGATGCGGTCTTTGTCACGTCAGATTCGGGCAGGACATGTAAGCGCAAACTTTATACCCTGTATCATGAGTCCATTTGTTTTGCTCACGCTTGGACACTTCAGTTTATCTTGGAACATCATCCAACTGGTCATTTACTCGAAGGTTGCTCAACCTCGCCCAGCAATATGCAGACTGTAGTCTCACGTCCTCGAATACTCTTCGCTTCGACGCCGAAACTTACGAGCTAAGCTCAGAGGACGGTACCTCGACTGCGAAAAATACGCCCGCAGTGCCCACCGTTGACTACACCAAGCATTTGGTCAACATGGTAAAGTTCCACTGCGGCCAAGTCTTTCACTTATTCGACGAGGAAGAGTTCATGCGGAACCTATACAGTTTTTATGCCGAGCCCAGACCCGATGTAGCCAGGACTGGGCTTTGGTACATTCATTTTCTGCTCATTCTCGCGTTTGGAAAGGCTCTTGTTACCAAGACAAGCCGCGGGCGCCGACCACCAGGTGCGGATTTCTTCTGCGCGGCCATGAACCTTTGCCTGAGCCGATCACGCTGTGGAGAGAACCGGAGGACGCAATCGAGATATTGTGCTGTATATCCCTTTACTTTCAGTGTATCGATCATCGGAGCTCGGCGTATAACCACGTGAGTGCCTCGTTCTACGGAGCCCGTTGCCTATCCTGACTTGTACAGATTGGCCAGGCGTTGCAATTAGCCTTGAGTCACGGCATGCATACAGACACGCCACCGCACCATTTGGAAGAGGCTTTGGTTCAGAGATGGCGTCGCATATGGTGGACAGTCTATGTACTCGACAAGGAGATGACGTCCTTGATGGGTTCACCTCAGGCTCTCAGCGACGAACATGCGCGCTCGGCGCTGCCGACTTTTGACGGTGATGCATTCCGTACAGCAGCATTCTTGATGCGTATCAAGCTGTCACAATTCATTGTGGGGATAGATAGAAGTAAGTTCCTTTGCTTTAACGTGTACTATATGAAGCTATCCTGCGCTGACATGGCTGGCATCATCAAAGCCGTATATGCTGCTGATGGACGACTGCAGCGCGACTTTTTGCTGCAAACCAAAAGAGGCCTCACAGGGATTGCGGAGCTCACTGACAAGTTGCAATCTCAATTTCCATTATCTATCGATGATTCTACCAGCTGCATTTCGCGGCTATCGGCCCACTTACATCTTCTTTATCACCAGGTACAGCTTGAGCCGTCGCTCGTGGTAGAGGCCTGGTTGAACTGACATTCCTGTGCCAGTGTATAATTCTAGCTACTCGGCCCTTGTTATTCTGCTTCTACAAGATACGCCTCGATTTATCAGCCGGCTCTTCTGAATTGTTAGCATCATCGGAAACAGCCAGGAACATGCTCTCAATGTGCCTCGAGTCATCACTGCAGATTATCACCATAATTACCGCTTTGGACGAGCAAGACCTTTTAGGTGAGAGCTATACTGGTCTTATGGAAAGGAAATTTCTGACATCTTTTTATTCGCAGAGACGTTTCTACCTTTTGACTTGGAAGCGCTTCACACGTCGGCGACAAACATCATTGTCGCATCCATCGTGCTCCCCGAGCCAGCCAATGGATTTGCGAGCGGGCTACAGAAAGCCTTTAATGCTTTTGATCGTTTTTCCACCAGCGGAAACTTGATAGCGCAGGCTGAACAAGCCGAACTTCGGCAGCTGCAGCAACTTGCTCAGCAATTTGTGGAAGCTGAAGCCGCCAGGCCACCACCAGCTGGGCCAGCAGAGACTCTCACAGGCTTTTCGTGTGAGACTTCAAGTGGCCTCATGCTAACTCAGATTGATTACGGCCTGCGCACGCCTATATCCGGAGGTGATTTCACAGATGAGTTTCTCAATGCAGGGTTCTCAACGGCGCAAATTATGGACATGGTAAACTCGATCAATCGGGACCAGAATGATTGGATCTCGGAAGAGGTTATTGATCGTGTTTTCTGAAACAACAATGCAAATGTTGCAACAGCAATGAATTATACTAAACTCGTTTGGCTATGCTTCTGAAGATTTGCGGAATATGTGTAGGCTATAGTCTTCCTTTAATCGGTGCGACATCTTCGAGTTGCCTTACATCACCTACCCGCCAGCTGATGTCGTCCTTTCCTCCAGCGCCACTGCCCTCTGACTTCCACTTCCAGCGTCCAATGGTTTGCGTCTGCGATTCTGATTCCAAAAGGTCGATTACCCAAGATCCAAAAATGGGAAACATCTTGAACCCATGCCCAGAGTCTCCTGACAGAATCATCACCGAAGACGACGTGTCCGGCACGTAATCAATGACAAAATCGGAATCGCTGCTGTCCGCAAACCAGCAGAGCTGCTTTTTGACCAACGGCTGATTGGAAAGAGCTGGAAATACGTCTGCCAGTAGCTGCCGCACCTTGTGTTCATCCTCAGGAGGCATAAAATTGCTGCAGCCGAGATTCAAAGGCGGCACGGATATGCCCGTGGTTGAGTTTGTGTTAATGTAGCCGCCGCCCATGGGGCAAAGCTTCAACAGCCTCGTCTTTCGGTCAGGCTCGAAGAGAAAGCCCAAGTCTCTCGCATAGGTGACTGGGATGCCTGCCAACGCTGCGGCTTCGGTTTCTGTGAGCTGAATGTGGGCAATGGACCAGGACTTGGCTACAATTTGGCGACCAATTCTTGGGACCAAGGTAGAAGCATAGTGCGAGGTGCTCGGTGCTGGCGGTACGCACCCCAGTAGCGACTTGCGTGCCGTTCACTGTGCGATAGACTATGTCTTTAACATGGCCGTCAGGGCCGAGCAGTACCTTGAAGCCCAACTCCCTTATCCTCTTGTACACGCACGCAAGAGCGTCGGCCGAATGGGCATATCCGTCGTAGCGGTTGAAGTAGCCCTTCCATCCAGGCATGGGCCTTTCCCGCAGGCTCGATACCGCAACTTTCGCACATTCTCCATTTTCAATCGGGATGACATGGGGCCGTAAGTGCTCGCTACTGATAGCAGCTTGTCTGAATCGCTCTAGAGTCTGTACTGCCCTGATGGAAGCCGCGGGGGATACACAGTGCAAAAATCCGGTTTGGTGGAAATGCGGCGCAAAGAGTGGCGTCTGCCACGCATCAATGGCTTTCTGTGGCAGCGTTAGCGGGTGTCTTTGCACAAAACGTATCGTCGTATCGATAAAAATGCAAAAGAAAGATGTTACCAGCGTCAATTCGGTATAAAATGGATCTTCGTACTCGGCTCGCACAATCTTGTTCAGATCGTTGGCTGCTGAATAACGAGGCGAGATCTGAAGATCCCGTTCAAGGACGGTGACATCTTGATAGCCCGCCTCTGCCAGGTAGAGGGCGGTCGATAACCCAAACGCTCCACCACCAATAATGAGGATGGTTTTGTTTCTTTGGTCTGGCATATTAATATTGTTGAAGGGCCGTGCTACTGTGTTGCCTTGAATCACTAAATCGATAATGCGAATACAGAGACTTAAAAGAGGTCGTTCTTCATGTCCCCAAAGTTGGATAAAATACCTACCCAGCGAATAACGAAGCCTGGGATCTGCGGTATCGGATGCGATCATCAGGCGGGTATCCGGGCCCCGGGCTCGGTGCCGAGCGCGGCAAACTACTGCAGAGATACTTAACAGTATGTTCGACGTAATTATTGACCTTGAATTGCTCTAGCTAGCTATTATTGCATAACTAATATACTGACGATGATGTAATCTTTTTGGTGCCGCCGCTGTGTATTGTATGAATAGTGCAGATGTCGACTATCAACAATCCAGAAAATGGTGTGCTACTGTGAGGCTACACCACTAAATTCTCATTAACATACTCAAGCAAGCCGCGAAATATTCTCCTTTTCGTCTCCGGATCATAATCTCATGAAATATTAGTAAGTTTGACTCCAACTTTGTTACTTCAGGCGGAAAGAATTACCTGCTAAATTGATATAGATTGCAAGACAACCGCCGCTCTTATTGGCCAACAATCCTTTGGCGGCGCCAGATCTAGTGGAACAAATGACAAGGCCGGCAGCTCAGATGTGCTTCGAAGGTTCACCAGCCCCAGGACTGTGAAAGAAGAATTTGCCCCTCTCACTGGCTTCACATACCCAAGCAATAACTGAAAAAGTCACCTACCAAGAAGGCGGTCATTTCCACCCGACAGATACAAGTGCGACCAGTTAAATAGGCGAGACCGACGTGATGCTAAACACTCCAAGAAGTCTATTGTTTCCTACTATATGCTACTTCCTTTTTCTGATATTCTGTTTCTAAGACCGCTGCAACGAAATATATCTAGAATCTCCCACCAAAAGCCGCGAGATATCACACCTTCGTAAGATTGTTCGTACTCGTCAATGGCAATGCCTTCCCATACCAGATCCGCTTGGTCTGCCGGTATGATTCGAGTTTTGTGAATAATCTTCCAGCCTAGGTACAACACTGGGCTCAAGAATATCATGGTGTAGTGAGTGAATAGACCCTTGACATCCCAATTTCCGGGTAGAAAGATGGCATAACCGTTGGCACCGAGAACTGCAAGAAAATATAAAATGGCAGCAATCGTTGCATACGGCTGCCCGTATCCGTAATATGGAAGTTGTTTTCTATTGAGGCCTTGAGAGCGAGTGGCACGGTAGAAGAACAGATAAGTGACGGTGATGATGATGTAGTTGATAATGGTGGAGCTGGTTACCAGGTTGATGAGCCAGGCCAAGACGTCGGCTTTGCTGCTGGACACGTTGAGAAACGCCAAGCAAGGAAATATCATTGTAACAAGTAGACAATAAATTGGAACTCCAGAGGCTGTGCACTTTGCTAGCAAAGCCGGGGCTTGTCCCTCGAGCGCGAGACCGTACAAACTCCTACTAGCATAGTACGTGTATGCATTGCCTGCCGAGAAGATGCTCGTAATCAGGAGAGCAATTGTAATGTGAGGCAGTACATGGATCCCCATGTTCTCCATTGCAATCACGTACGGTGATGCCGTGGCGGCAGAGCCTTTGCCGGAGCTGAGCGCATCCACAAGGGCCGGGTCGTTGTAAGGGATGACGATACCCACGCATATAGCGCTGGCAAGAAAAAAAAAGATCAAGCGACCATACGTGGCGCGAAAGGCACTCTTGAGATTTCGTCGTGGCAAGGTCGCCTCGCCTGCGACCATGGAAACGTACTCGGGGCCGGCAACGGTAAAGACGGCGCTCCATATTGCGGACAAGAAACCTTGAAAGCGGCCCAAGTTGCCTGTAGTCAGGTACTCTGCAAAAGGGCCAGGGTTTCTCCAGTAGCGAAAGCCATATGCGTCGTGCTGCGGGTTGCCACCGACCATGGTGATGAAGGTGAAGCAAAAGAGTATAATGGTGAGAAAAATCTTGCCAGTCGCAAGCCAAAACTCGCTCTCGCCAAACCATTGAACGGCAAAAACATTTAGAGTGCTACAGTCACACAGTCAGTCCAGAAGAAATGTAAATGCAGTATCCTGCAGTGATTCGCGACACACAAATACAAGATTATACAAACTATAACCACTGCAGCTGCAGGAATGTCGTCGCGCCAAAATCCCAAAACAACTGTAATGGCAGAAATCTCAAACGGAATGCTGACGGCTTCGTGAAAGAAGAAATTCCAACCGGCCAAGAACCCCAGCGCGGGATCAACCCAGTGACCGGCCATGCGGATAAAGGCACTGCTGACGGGCATGAAGACGGCCATCTCGGCCATGCTGTTGTTGGCGAGGGCGACAAAGCAGCACTGCACGAGGTAGGCGATCAAGAGGCCTGCCGGTCCGGCTTGCGCGAGGCCGGCGCCAATTGTCACGAATATTGAAGTACCGATACAGCTGCCAATGGCAATCAGTTGGATTTGGCGGTCTACCAGGTTTCGCTTGAGATTTGAGTGCTTTTCTGTAGCGGCTTCGCTGTAGTTGTCATTCATTCGGTGCTCTACTATGCCAGCCCGGAGTCTACCGTTCTCGCCGGCCATCTTGGCCGTGGTTCCTTTCTTCATGTTCGCACTTATACTTGCCTCTTTAGAAAAAGATGTTGTCGACAGCTTCTTTTGCCCCAGTTCTTGAAAATAGGAGACGAACTGATTCGAAAAATGCGGAGGTTCTTGCAAGCAAACAAATCCGGGTCGTGATTTGCAGCCCGCCATTTCTTCATTCGCTTACGTGAAGTGCAACACCTCCCGGCACAGCCCAACAGGGATGGCTGGTTAGCCAGTGTCTTTCATCGGCAGACGATTCTCATTCAAGGGGATGACAACACAGATCGCCGGTGGCCGGCCCAACACGAAAGGGGCACCAAACACACCACCCACCAGTGCCACCACCTACGCCTACACCCAACGCCTTCGTAGCCTAGACTGGCGATCTGATTTGTCTTAGTTATAGCCAGGGTAGATGTGGGGTACATGAATCGCCCGCAGATTAAACAATGGTGCTCGCTGGTCTTCACTGTCAATGAGGCTTGATGATGTCGCCAAGTCGGGAGGAGAGACGACGCTACGAATGCACTCCCGGGATACACAATACCAATTCCAGCTTTCAATAGGCAATAACTACCGGTAGGTAGTTGGCGCAAATGTGCAAATTGTAGTATTTTTGACAAGTCATCGGCTGGACTGAAAATTGAGCAGATGCTCTTTATTACCGGTGATCATACAGTCGCATCTCCTTTGTGAAACTTTTCATCGAGACTTGAAGCGAACGGCTCTAGTTGGATGAATCGTTATGTATGTACAGCTTGCGTTCTATTCTCGCAGCTTCTTCCATTGCACTGCGTAACGGGCCTCTAGCCGCCTCGCCGAGTTCCTCATATGGATGTCTTGGCCGCAGCTTCACCTGGGCCCCATTAATGCCAGCCATCTCCGCAGCATAGCAAGCCGCTGCATACTTGACAGCTGCGATGCCGCTTTTGCACGGGGACTCGGCCAGGGCCGCGATTCTTTGCAGCTTCATTGCTTCTTCCT
Organism: Beauveria varroae; assembly: GCA_030780425.1. Classification (NCBI taxonomy): domain Eukaryota; kingdom Fungi; phylum Ascomycota; class Sordariomycetes; order Hypocreales; family Cordycipitaceae; genus Beauveria; species Beauveria varroae. The sequence continues at coordinate 35,096 of JAPFUP010000261.1, read as the reverse complement.
TGCGTCCTTGCACGTACAGCCGGTACACCTCGGCGGTGAGCTTTGGAAAGACGTTGCAAAACGCAGCGATGCACCCCGCGCTGCCGGCAGCAAGGCCGCCAATGAGAAAGTCGGACTGGCCACCAAAGACGGCAAAAGTGTCTGGCGAGTGTACAGCAGCCAGACGCGTGATTTTGCCGACAGATCCGCACGTCAGCTTGACGCCCACGACGTTGGACACGCCATCTGCCCGCCGCGATGCACTTTCGCGTACAATGGCCGAGATTGTTTCCGAGTCCATGTCTACCCCGTTGCAGACTCCGGGGAAATTGTAGATGACAACAGGGAGCGGAGCGGCGGCCGCGAATTCGGCAAAGAAGCGCTTCACCGTAGCCATGGTGGTTGCCTTGCCAAAGTAGGCCGGTGGCAGCACCAAGAGGTAGTCGGCCCCCGCATCGGCGGCATCTCGGGCCAGCTCGAGTGCCTGCTTGGTAGAGTGCGATCCCACGCCAGCCATGATGGGGAAGTTGGGACCGACCGCTTCTCGCGCTGCTCTGACCAGGCTGGCGCGCTCTTCTCTCGTGAGGAGAAAGGCTTCCGAGTTGGTGCCCATGACCACGAGACCGGCAAGACCAGACCGCGCAAGATGAGAGAAGAACAGGGCCTGCGCTTGGAGGTCCAGGTTCTCCGAGTGTTTCTGGTAGAATGTCACCGCCGGCGCCCAAACACCTGGTGGAGGTACATGCGGCGCAGTAGATCTGACGTTGGTTGCCATTGTTGCAGCTTTGAGTCGAATTAGCGAAAGTACCAGTGGGCAGCAGTCCACCTACCTTGAGCGGATGTATAATTGTAGTAAAAAGGCAAAATTATTGAATATGGATTGACTCAGAGTTTTGAAGAGATTCTCACGCAATGTAAGCTGAGAGGGCCAGAGATCTATATGCTGTGTACACGTTGGGTTTCGATGAACGCGAAAGTAGTGCCGAACCACAGTCCAGGCCGAGCCCTAATCCAATTGCCTTTCAGTGAGTAGCGCACCGGCGATTATTTAGATGAAAAAAGAAATCGTTGGCAAAAGGCAGCCATCAGAGTATCTATTAAAAATTCCTTCTTCTTTCTAGGTAAAGATGAAAACTAGCTGCTACTGAAGCCATGCCCTGCGACGATACGCACACCACTCGGTACCTCAACGCTGTAAGACCATTCATCAACGTCAGGTATCATTGACATGCGGGACACTCTCCATCCGCCGCGCCGCCGTCACCGCTTCCCTCAGAGCGCGGCCAACAGCGCCGCGGACTCGGCGCTCCTCCATGACCATGATGGCAGCCATTGTGCATCCCTCCGGGCTGGTGTCGTCATCTCGCAGCGTCGCGCACGACATACCGCCGCTCTGCAGCAGCTCCGCGCTGCCCCTCATGGACTGGACCACCATCGCCTCGGCCATCTGACGAGGCATGCCGACAGCCACAGAGGCGTCAATCAGCGCATCGCACAGCACGGCAAACATGGCGGGAGTGGTGCCTGCGACGGCCGTAGTCGCCTCCATCAGAGACGGCGGCACCCGGGCCGTCTGTCCCACGCGGGCAAAGATGCGTTCTGCGAGAGCAATGTGCTGCTCTGGTATCGAGCATTCTGCTGATACGGCCATGGCTGTGAATGACTGACCAACGGACGCGGCAATGTTAGAAATTGCGCGCAGGACGTGTGCATGTCCTTGGCCGCTGGCGTCGCTCCCGTACAGGATCTCCTGGATTCGGGTACTGGGCCAGCCGGCAGCAAGGCTTATCAGTAATTTCTCATCCAACGCTTTTCGAAATCCAGGCTTTTGTAGTACCGCGGCTACGTCGGCTGGATCCACGCCCAGTATGACAATGTCTGACTCTTGGACTGCTGCCACGCCTTCGTTGGCCAATAGCACGCTTAGTTGCTTGCCAAAATCTTCGTTCAGCTTCCTTCTCGATGCTTCTGTTCGCACAACGGCACATATCTTGGAAAATGGAGACTCCTCCTTCCAATCGACCAGGTTGGTCAAGATGGCCCTTCCCAAGTTTCCTGTCACTGTCAGTACAATGCCATCCGCTCTGTTTCTGCCGCACTTACCATATCCAAAGATACACAATGTCTGTATTTCGTAAGGAGACATTCTTTTAGAGATATAAATCTGGTTCAAAGTGCTCAGTTTCAATAAAATGGTAAAATCTCAAGGGAAGCCGAAACTATCACCTCACTGTGTTACTCGCTTTTTGTACAGCATCTTGTTCATCGGCAACGCTCCCGGCGAGCCAGACCGCGAGATGCACGGGCTGGCATAACTTATTCGTACAACTTTAAGATACAACCACTGCGGAAATTTTCGTCATTCTGTTTAAGTAGAAAAATTTCACAGAGTCAAATTCGATACTATAAGCACTCCTAGATCCGAGCACCCATCCTCAGCCGTCGCCATAGCTCAGCCTTTGAGTGAAATTCGATACTATAAGCACTCCTAGATTCGAGCACCCATCCTCAGCCGTCGCCATAGCTCAGTCTTTAATGCCTTGTATTCATCAGTCGTGCGAGACGCGGCATCTCGATTTTCCAGCACACGCCTCGAAAGATATCCTATGCATTCAGCCATTGTGCCCCATGTAGAGCACTTGTATACACTTATCCCGGCGTCGTCTGACTTATTCAGAGCAAGCAATCCAAAACTGACTTGGTTGGACATGCCATGAAGTTGTGCAAAACTGACTGGTACTGTGGGCAGCCGCTGCTTTTTTCCCTGACGGTATAGCTTTTGCGCTTTATCTGCACTGCGCTTGTTATGTGTTGCCAGCAAAAGGTTAACCGACGGGAACAGGCGGCCGTATTCGCCTCCGAACCCGAGAAGCTGTTGCTGCAAAGCTCCTGCAGCAATGCTGTCATAGGCCCCGTCCGTCTCCTCTTTGGTATCGTGTATGAGACTGCGCTCGTTTGTAGCCAAGTAGGCACCTCGAACAACTTTGAGGCCCAGCGTAAACCTGTCGTCTAACGCTGATGCCAAGTGGGAAGTCAGTGAGCTTGGGGTGCTCTTGAGATATGCCTGGTAAGTGCTGTAGACCACGGCATAGCCATCTCTGTTGTACTTTCGCATCAAGTCGAGACCGATGCGCAATATTCCAGCTTGAAAACGCTGCGACTCAGCGTCAATCAGAATCTTGGCGCCCCGCGCTTTGCAGTCTCGCACTATTTTATCCACAGCGTCAAGAAATTGCTGCGGTGGTTGGGATTTATCTGCGAGCGCACATGTAACGCGTGGCCCGGCTCCAGTAATTCTGCAAGCCAAGAAGATCTGGTCAGTAATATAGGAGCACAATCGACATTTGTGAGCTCGTACTTTACTGCCAGTTGGTCTTCTTCGCCCAAGAGTTTGACAGTGTCCAGAGTTCCCTGCTTCCATGATGTGATATATGGGTACCAGTGCTAGTAGCGCCGTTGGTAGGGGTAATGTTAATCCCAAGACTAAACTCCTCTTGGTTCTTGTGATCAAACACTGTCTCTTTTGCATATGTGAGAATAGTTCCATTGAAGCCCATGTCTTTCATGGCGCGCATGGTCGACTTGATTTCGCTTGGTGCCTCGCCAGCGCAAAACTGCTTATACACGGTTTCCTTGAGAAGCCATGGCAGAACAGGGTTTCTCGCAATACTAAAGAGGAATGCAGGTTTAGGCTGGCAGGATTTGGCCAGGAGCGAGATGGCAGGGGACAGTGCGCATGATCGCGAGGATATACCATTGATGAAAAGGGAGCGCAACAGCGCTGCATTCGGCAATGCGAAAAGACCCGATGCTGGATTATGGGCATTTTCTATCAGTTCAGCTACTGTTAACGGAGTATAGTTATCTGGTGGATCGCGCCGGAAGCATCTTTTATTCGCAGTGGACTTTTGCTTGCCGAGCGCCTGCCGGGCAGATAAAAGGCAGAGTCGCGATGCTTTCGACATGACTAATGACAGCAGTATATGGGACAAAAACGGGCTTGCTCATGATGAGAATATAAAGTACCATATATATCGTGTGGTTGGCTTTCATATAGTTGATTCAATGGTATGCCTTTCACCTCATGCTTTAGATGACTACACTGGCTGCCGTTCATTGGCGTTACGGGCGAGGTCCCGTTCTGGTCGGATCGCTTTCCGGAGGTAACACATCACCTGCCTTTAGCCACCAAAGATTTCATTTGGATTCCAATATCTCGTCTACACCATGGTATTTCATTTGACTGACTCGGCCGTGAAAGGCCGGTGCTTGGCCCGCATCAGACACATGTTTCACCCCGGAACGGTCTGGAAGCACCTTTTATCGACGCTCATGGACCTAGTTTCCGAAATCGGCTGCACCTTGACACACTGCATAGAATGTTTCTTAAGGTCATTTTATTGAATACTGGACTATGCGACCTCGCACGTACGGCAAGACCATATAATGCCTAGTATGGTGTGTTGAAGTACGTCAGATGAGAGGAAGCATCAACTCGCGACGTCTCTTCTAAAAGCGGTAAAAATATATGCTCGCTTGTAACTTGAGTATTTCCCTTATATTTATCCGCTTATATACAAATGTGTCTGTATTTCCTCACCAGGGCAGCTGCAAGAGGTTGTCCCCTCGGCATGCCTCAGTCCTTGGAGCAGCGTCGGCGCTTGCAACCGTCATACCAAGGAGAAGAAGGCCTTAAGAGTGAAAATATCACTACCAAAATTTTTGAAAAAGATTCTGAATTTGCATATTAAGGGAATTAAGAGAGCCACGTACGAAGCAGCAACCAACTGCATCTGGTGCACCAATCCTATCAACACTCACCGAGGGTCGACGCCCATATCGGATATCGTCGCCTACAACAGCGCAGTAACCAGACATATTGCGATTTTTTGCATTCGATCTGGCTGCTGGTTACTTTTATCTTTCAATTCGCCCATCACGGCCAATATTGGTGCATGGGCTGCACGAATGAGCTGTAGTGGTGCATTCTTGGTCAACACCTGGCAGTCATGAAAGATGAGGGAACCGAAATGCAGAAGACAATTTAGACCGGAGAAGCGCTCAACAATTTACCCGCTGATGGCCGGCATTGGACCTTGATTGAGACCTTTTTCGGTCATATCTACCTTGCAGTATGTAAGTGCACGGCACTGCCGCTACCGGCCAGTTTGCAGTCAATCAATTCGAGTTCTTGCCAGCTCAAGACAGCATCGCCTAAAAGTCCACGTACAATGTGTTGCGTATTTTCTTTTGTTTTCATCTCACAGAAATCCCAACAGTTTCACCGCGAGATATTTGTAATACGCACCAGGGTGACGCGAGCGCCTACCTTGCTACCCAGGACAGTAGGTAGGCGCACCGCTAAACACTGACTCGGTGATGTTGATCAGTGGTCACCGCCTCTAGTACGTCATTTCCCTAGCCATTTAGCTTCCTTGCCACCTCCCACTAACAACAGATGAAGCATACCTGCCATGCGAATAACTCGGTGGACTGACTGAGAATATGAAGCTTTGGGAGCCGGTTCGCTCCTTTTTCTCAATCGCCGTGCACCCTCCACCGCCGCCCGACGACGCTGAGCAGCCGCTGCTCCGCAGTGGCCTCGCGCCCAGCGAAGCAGGCACTTCTATAGACGACAGGTCTGTTCCCGAAGGCTGTCGCGATGCCGCTGCCCTGCTACTCATAAAACTCGGGCGCTCGCCCAATGAACGAGTCCACGTCTCACCAAAGGATGATGCGAGGGTCCTGCGACGCATCGACTGGGCGCTCCTCCCGCTGATGCTCTCTGTTTACTTTCTGCAAGCGCTCGACAAGGCGACCCTCTCGTATGCATCCATTTTCGGTCTGATTGAAGACACAAATCTGGTGGGCAATGAATTCTCGTGGCTGGGGAGCATTGTGTTTCTGGCGCAGCTCGTGATGCAGCTTCCAATAGCGCTGGCCCTGGTGAAGCTACCCATTGGCAAGTTTACCAGCGCCATGGTGCTGGGCTGGGGACTGACCCTGACTGCAACGACGTGGGCAAGCACGTTTCCGCAGCTCATGGCTGCCAGATTCTTCTTGGGCGCTTTTGAAGCTTCCGTCGGCCCTAGCTTCGTGGCCATTACTCAGATGTGGTGGCGACGAAGGTAAGCCACTGTTTGATGACGTTCCAACGGGCAGGCAAGCTGACACTATGCAGAGAACAGACAATGAGGATCGGATCTTGGTACTGCATGAATGGTCTGACTTGGGTAGTATGTTGAACTTGGCTCAAATGTCTGAATTTGATCTGACGTATTCCAGTTTGGCAGTCTTGCTACTTACGGGCTCGCCAGCATCACCTCCAGCTTGCGGCCCTATCAGGTTTGTGACTTTGACATTTCGTGACTGTCTCAGCGTTGACTCTTCTTGCTAGATTATCTTTCTTGCATTTGGTCTCGTCACCGTCGCCGTGGCTGTCGCCATGTTCATTTTAATGCCTGATTCGCCTACTGAGGCCAAGTTTCTGAATGATGACGATAAACTGATCGCAATCGAACGATTGAGAGGTAACCAAATGGGAATTATGTCTCGAGAATGGCGAAAAGCCCATTTTCTTGAAGCGCTGCAAGATGTAAAGACATGGCTGTGGGTGGCCATGATCTTTTGCATCTCAGTCCCTTCCAACGGCATCTCTACTTTTGGTCCACTCATCATCCATTCCTTTGTATCTGATCCCTTTGACACGATGCTCTTCAACGTGCCCGTGGGAATCTCCCACGTCATAGCCGTCTCTGTCAGTGCATACGTGTCAATGAAGTGGAAGGTCAAAGGTCTCATAATCATTCTGCTCTGCATTCCGCCCATTATCGGCTTCGGCATTATGCTGAGCTTCCCACACGATGGTGCCCACCGCGCCATCTTGCTTGCTGGCTATTTTTGTCTCTCCACGTTTACCGGTATCAGTATGTCAGACTCCCCTGTCTCCCTAGCGCGCTCTTCTCCTCATGCTAATGATATCTAGCACCACTAATCTATTCGTGGTCTGCGCAAAACACCGCTGGAGATACGAAGCGAAAGTCCACTTCTGCACTCGTGTTCATCGGCTCTTCAGCAGGCAACATCGTCGGCCCGCTCCTCTTCACACCGGAAGAGGCACCGTCCTACAGTCGAGGTCTCACGACTAACATTGCCCTTTTTGGCGCGGTTATCTTGCTCGTCTTCCTGACTTCGGCATACCTGAAGCTGTTGAATAAAAGGCACGCAGAGCGACGCGTTGCCTTGGGTAAGAAGGCAGTCGTCTTTGACTCCAGCCTCGAGACGGCTGGCGAGGTCGCCCGCATGAGTACGATACAGGAAAATTGGGAGAGAGATGCACGCCTGCACAATGGCGAGCTTGGGTCTAGTCTGGACCATCCGGAAGGGCAGCAATCCGATTACGAGGAGGAAGCTCCAAACAGTAACGCTTTTGCAGACCTTACTGATTTGGAGAATGAGGATTTCATTTTTGTCTTCTAGGCTGTCGTGGTGTGGTTAACGTGCAGCAAGCGTTGTTTACTTATTTTCTCAATGTTATTAGTAGTTTATGAATTCTGAAACATCTTTAGTCTTTACACTAATTCTCAAAGCCTGTGTTGATTGGGCCTGGTTTGCAACGACGTTGCCGCTGATCAACGGCCATTTTCCTCGAGATCGTAGATAAAGTCTCTCTCCTAACGCCAAGTCCGTAGCATTGCGTTTGTCACCGTTCTGCCACCTTCGTCGGCTCGAATCCCAGTCTCTAAAAGAAGACAGCCGACTGTGTCGCCAGCGCGACCTGGGCGGTGATGCGGGCTGAGATGTCATATTTATCAGCAGGGGCACCAAGGCAACACCTGGTATTATTTCAACCGTCAATTCAAAACTGCTTCAACTGAGTTATGTAGATTGCGAGGATGAGGGAGCTTAAGTTGGCCGCCACAGTACGTGAATCGATGAGGATGCCATAGTGAGCAAGGCGGCGCGCTTCACTAGCTCCAACATGCGATTTTATCTAGATAGGCAAACTATGCATCAGGCAGCTGTTTCACTTGCCTCATGAGCATCCTATACGATTGGAAACGGTCATCCTGGTGATAAGGCGCGACAGTTTCCACCTAGTTTGAACTTATTGCTGAGAGATATGAAGTTTCGTGTATCTCAGAAATTACGAGCAGTAGCAAGCTTCTTGATTCGATGTCCAGCGCCGAAAGGTTCGGAAGATGGTGAGGCTGCACATATAAAAATCTCGTCAAAAATATCCGCCCAAGTTAGACGTTGAAAGCGTTGTAGGTCGAAATTGTACGTTGCACCAGCCGTCGTGGCTGTACAAGCATGTTACCTTGGTGTCAAAGAAAAGAAAGTAACCTCTGCGTGACACTTGGCACGCGCACACCGCAGCACGCGCACCTAAAGTGACGACCCCGCCACACAGGCTGCACCTGCAGGCACTGCCTCTTTACACCTGCTCATGGCCTGCGTCCATTTTATTTCCGTCACGGTCCTCATCATCTCGCTTTTGTTTTCTTTCAACCTGTTTTTACCTTCAAGTACACCTAACAAGATGAGTTATCGATCCGTAGCCTATTACGTCAACTGGTATGGTTTTCAAGAAGCCCAGAAAAGGCCATGGCGCAGTGCGTTTTGATGCTAACCACCACAATGATATAGGGCCATCTATGCGCGCAAGCATTTGCCGCAGGATCTCCCGGTTCAAAACCTTACCCACGTCTTGTACTCTTTTGCGAATGTTCGCAGTGAAAGTGGTGAAGTGTTCGTCTTCTAGTCGAAGCTGTATAGCCCCGCTACTATTACTGACCCTGCGTACCAACAGCTTCATGACCGATGGCTGGGCGGACACCGACATCCATTGGGAAGGTGATTCATGGAACGATACTGGCACCAACGTGTATGGCTGCCTCAAGCAACTCAATATCCTGAAGAAACACAACCGGAACTTCAAGGTGCTGCTCTCCATTGGTGGCTGGACATATAGCTCCAACTTCCCCGCTCCGGCTAGTAGGCCCGAGGGCCGCGACACATTCGCCAAATCCTGTGTCGAGCTCGTCAAGAACCTTGGTTTTGATGGTATCGATATCGACTGGGAGTATCCCAAGACTCCGGAAGAGGCAGGCCACTTCGTTGAGCTTCTCGCTGAGGTCCGCAAGCAACTAGACGAGTACTCTGCAAGAGCTGCTGATAATTACCACTTTGAGCTCTCGGTGGCCTGCCCAGCGGGGCCTGACAACTATCAGAAGCTCGACATCAAGGGTATGGATGCATACTTGGATTTTTGGAACCTGATGGCATATGACTACGCCGGTTCTTGGGACAAGACCAGTGGTCACCAAGCCAACCTGTATCCCTGCAAGGACGCACCTGCTTCCACGCCATTTTCTACCGTCGCAGCTGTCGATTACTATACTCAAAACGGTGTTGCTCCTGATAAGCTAGTCCTTGGTATGCCGTTGTATGGTCGTGCATTTGAAAACTGTGATGGCATGGGCCAGCCTTTCCAAGGTGTGGGACAGGGTACTTGGGAGCAGGGCGTGTACGACTACAAGAAGCTGCCCTTGGAAGGCGCAGAGGAGCACAAGGACGACGATTCATGTGCCACTTACTGCCACAATCCTACTTCGCGTACTCTCGTCACGTACGACACTCCGGAACTAGCAAGGATCAAGGCCGGCTTCATCAAAGAGCGCGGACTAGGTGGTGGTATGTGGTGGGAAAGCAGTGCTGACAAGACAGGTGACGACTCGCTTATCAGTACTGTCGTTGGCGAGCTCGGGGGTACAGAAGCACTGAAAAAGCAGGAAAACTGCCTCACTTATCCTGAGACCAAGTATGATAACTTGAGAAATGGATTGCCCGACAACTGAAGATGCGTGGCATGCGAGGTGGTTGCTCGATAGAACCATGCGCTCATGAATTCTGACCACTTTACCACAACAAGCATTTTCTTTGACGTGGTGAAACTCCGGTAGAAAAAGCCTTTGCCGAAAGTAGCAAATGGAATAAATAACAGTTTGTCAAGATAGTTGTGAAGCTTCTAAATAGTTAGTGTGACTTCAAAGAGAGCACGAAGGTGGGCCCGATATGCTTGGCTATCTCCACGTGACTCTACCCCACTTGAATGCTTGACCGCAGCTTATTGGTTCAGGTTCAAGCTCCAGAAATTTTCCTCTGCAGAAAAATTGCTAAAAAATTGTCCAGCGAATTTCCCAGTACACCAAAACTACAGTCAAGACGCCTGTTTTCGACTCAATTGCGGCGCAAACAGGGACGCATCAAGATGTCGCACATTGACTACGCTTTATACGAGTCCCCGGTGGGCTATGCCCTCTTTCAGGTGGTGCGTCAGTCAGACGCCGTGGGCTTGAAGTTGAAGGAGACCCAGGCCGCCGTCAATGACTTGTCAAAGTTTGGCAAGATGATCAAACTGGTCAACTTCAGTCCTTTCCGGTAATGCAACTTCCTGGCGGGCTCTTCTTTGCCATTTTCTTGTCAAGTGAATTATTTTGGCTAATGCATTTCCGGCAGTGGCCATGTCGAAGCTCTCGAGAACATCAACCTCGTCTCCGAGGGTATCTGCTCCGAGTACCTCAAATCAGTCCTCGAGCTCAACCTTCCCAAGAGCGGCAAGAAGAGCAAGGTCACTCTCGGTGTCTCCGAGAAGAATCTTGCTGGTGCCATCAAGGCCGAGTTCTCTGGCCTCGAATGTGAGACCGCCGATACCTCTGAGGTTGTCTCCGACGTTATTCGCGGCATCCGCCTGCACGCCGACAAACTTCTGAGCGACCTCAAGACTGGCGACATCGAAAAGGCCGGTCTTGGTATGGGTCACGCTTACTCCCGTGCCAAGGTCAAGTTCAGCGTCACCAAGAACGACAACCACATCATCCAGGCCAGTGCCACCCTCGATTTCCAGGACAAGGGCGTGAACCAGTTCTTCATGCGTGTCCGCGAATGGTACGGCTGGCACTTCCCCGAGCTGATCAGGATTGTCTCTGACAACTTGACTTATGCCAAGCTCGTCCTCGCCATTGGCGACAAGAAGACCCTGACCGACGACAAGCGCGACGACCTTGCCCAATACCTCGAGGAAGACGGCGAAAAGGCGCAGGCAATCATTGACGCCGCCAAGGTCTCCATGGGCTTTGATATTATGCCTGCCGATCTCGAAATCATCACTCAGCTCGCCACTGCTGTTGTCAAGCAGGCCAACAACCGAAAGACCACCGGCGGCTACCTCGAGAGCAAGATGAACCAGGTCGCTCCCAACCTGCAGGCCCTCATTGGCACTCCTGTTGCTGCCCGTCTCATCTCTCATGCCGGTTCGCTCACAAATCTGTCTAAATACCCCGCCTCCACCCTGCAGATTCTCGGTGCCGAGAAGGCCCTCTTCCGCGCCCTCAAGACCAAGAGCAACACTCCCAAGTATGGCTTGATTTACCACAGCAGCTTCATTGGCAAGGCCGGCGTGCGCAACAAGGGTCGCATCTCCAGATACCTTGCCAACAAGTGCAGTATCGCCACTCGTATCGACAGCTTCACCGAGAACCCCGGCACCCGCTGGGGTGAGGCTCTCCGCCAGCAGGTCGAGGATCGCTTAGAGTTTTACGCTTCTGGAAAGCGTCCCAACAAGAACGCTGACGTCATGGTATGAATATTTCCCTTCTCTCGTAACTGATTCTTTGCTAACAATGGTCTAGAAATCTGTCATGGCCACTATTATCGATCAGGACGAGGATGAGGAGATGGCCGATGCTGGCGTCACCCCCAAGAAGGAGAAGAAGGACAAGAAGGACAAGAAAGAGAAGAAGGATAAGAAGGACAAGAAGCGCAAGCATGACGACGACGCCGCTCCCAAGGACGACGGCGAGAAGAAGAAGAAGAAGAAGAAGAGAAAGTCTGAGGCTGCCGATGACGAGTAAGACTTGACCCAGTACGGATGAGCATTCTCTTTTTGTGCGGATTCACTGTCGGCACTAGCCGACGCATGATAGCATATGACGAATGGCAGCGGGAGCGGGCGTGACGCTGTTTTTCGAGGCGCGTCCCTTGCATGCCGCTCCCCTTGTTCTCCGTCAAGGACTCGCTACGCTGCACTAGATGGCTTCTTTGCGTTGTTTGGTTGGGAGTTTTTCGGCCTTTCTTCTTATTTCTACTTGCTTGTTTGATCTACCTGGGCAAATGGCGTTGAGGGCATAATGGCTGCTTTTTTTATTGTATCTAGTTCCACTTTGTTTTTTGTTGAAAACTTCGTGTCGCCAGCAATGTACGGACCGGCACTGGTTCGCACCATGTAAAACGATCTGCTGCAATACCATGACTTGAATAAAATCAATAATCAACAATAAATGCCCGGGATCTGAAATGCGATTATGATTTGACATGTGCAGCGAAAACCACCTCGATTATTTGGGGCTGGTAGGCGAGCGCTGTGCACGGTTCCGCCCTGCCAAGTTTATATGCTTCACACGACACGCATTCTATTAGAGACCGAATTGAACTCGTCTTCAGGAATTAAACGTAACGCATCACAACTGAGCAGAATTGAGTGGTATCATGAGGGTGTTTTTTTGTTTGTTCGTCTTTAAATCAAGCATTCATTACCCTAAGCCGGATGCACTATATGCTACATCAACGCCATTTTTACTTTGGTCGTCCCAAGCGCCGAAAAAAGGTCGCCTCAAAGTCATTCCATAAACAATTCTATGGCTAAGTAGTAATTTATTGCTTGTCAAAGACGTAGGTAAGGTGGCAACGGCCACAGTACTGGCGGTCAGCCATGGCGGCCATGAAGACACCGGCACCGCACTAGGGTTCAAGTTAGCAACCTGTCTAAAAAAATTGTAAACTTGTTTCGAGTAAACGTACAGTGTCAGCAGGGCACTCGCGGCGGAGACGCTCAATACCACCGTCCTTGTCGACCTTGTAGTACTTGAGGACAGCGAGCTTGGTCTTCTTGCGCTTGTGCTTGATCTTCTTGGGGGTGGTGTAGACCTTCTTCTTGCGCTTCTTGCCACCACCACGAAGGCGGAGGACGAGATGAAGGGTAGACTCCTTCTGGATGTTGTAGTCGCTCAGGGTGCGGCCATCCTCGAGCTGCTTGCCAGCAAAGATCAGGCGCTGCTGGTCGGGGGGGATGCCCTCCTTGTCCTGGATCTTCGACTTGACGTTGTCAATGGTGTCGGAAGACTCCACCTCAAGGGTGATAGTCTTGCCCGTCAGGGTCTTGACGAAAATCTGCATCTTGCCTACTCAATCACGAATGTTAGGTGACAAGATCCTGATAAAGTGATTTTAACGCGATAACTGCGGATCGGTTCCAGTCTTCCCTTGCCATCGGCCGGCGCGGCGGGCACGCCAGAGAAGCAAAGCGTCTCCGTTGCACAGAGCAGCAGTATGGATGCTAATTTAAAAAGTGTCGACTTTGATCTCCTGTGCGTGCGCGCGCGCGGCTCGATGGCCGGCTCAATTCGATCGAGACGAAACGCTCTTCATTTCGTGTCGTCGGGCCAGTGAGCGAAGAAAGGCTCATGACGGAAACATTGCTGTTCCCGTCACGAAGGGAAGACGGTCGCGATGCAGCATCTTTCAGACATACCTCGACAAAATATTCTTTGCCGTCCTAAGCAATCCTCAGATGTGTTTGCGGGTGGGAGAGAAAGAAAACCTTTGGAGTGGTGGCGGCCCGCAAATGCCTTATTCTCTAGGGCCGATTCCAGCCTTCGCAGGTGGAGTCACATGACCTAGGGTTCGTTTTCGAGCGCCCTTGCCCTCAACCGCCGGCCCGCACGAGCCTAGAGTGGGACCTCATTGGCAGCCCTCCCCTCTGCGCACTCGCTTGTTGTGCAGCTTTTGTGGGTTCTTTTTTCGGTGCTTAGCGTGATCTTTGCTGGGTACTAGCGACTTAAAATCCACCAGGCAGTTTCCTGAATTTCCTGCTTCCTCAATCACAACGGCATTAACAATTCAGTATGTTGACCCCGCGCTGCGCGCGAGCAATTGATCACGAAATCTAGGTGCTAACAACCCCTTGCTAGATACCGTCAAGATGGTCAAGAAGAGAAAGAATAAGTACGAGTCCATTTTGTCCTCCAGCGCCCGCCACTCGCATGATGTTTCAAGCTCCCTCAACGACTACAACCTCATTACAATGGCCATTTGGCTTCGCGTTCTGATTGAACATTTTACTAACACACTTCCAGCGGCCGCAACAAGAAGGGCCGCGGCCACGTCAACCCTATCCGTTGCAGCAACTGCGCTCGCTGCACGCCCAAGGACAAGGCCATCAAGCGCTTCACCATCCGCAACATGGTCGAGTCTGCTGCTATTCGTACGTTTCTTGGCGCTTCACTACGTGTTCCGCGCCCGCAAATTCGAGCCGACCTGCTAACATTGCTCTTTCAGGTGACATCTCCGATGCCTCGGTCTTCGCCGAGTACACCGTGCCCAAGATGTACCTTAAGCTGCAGTACTGCGTCTCTTGCGCCATTCACGGCAAGATTGTCCGGTACGTTGTCTTCTCCGGGAGTGTGACAACTGCGCCAGCCTTATTCAGGCGGCGTATGTGCTTCAGATGAACCTTGGCGCATTTGAAAAACGCTCCTCAAGTATTACCCTCGGCCGAAAGACCAGTTTGTGCTAACAATCATACCCGCAGTGTCCGATCCCGCGTCGGTCGCCGCAACCGTGCCCCCCCTCCCCGTGTCCGCTTCAACCGTGACGCCAAGAAGGTCACTCCTACTGCCCCCAAGGCCTAAGCCAGGGCAAATCGACGAAAAAATGAAGCAAATTTTTTTGATGTGATCTTTGGCTGGGAAAAAGGAGTCTGGGCTTTGTTTATACGACGTCTGCATATGCAACAAGAGTATGGTTTAGATGAACTAGGATTGTGAAGCTTCAGAGTAGTTTTCACGTTCAAAATCCAGACCTTTCAGGCATTGATCATTGACGAGTATCAAACTTGTGTCTATCGTACTTGTGATTGATTCCACTCTAGGCTATAATTTTCTTTCGCTGCATGGTACAAAGTCAACTAATCTAGGGGCAAAACAACAAAGAAGAGTTGAAAAGTAATTGATCTGTTTTAAACCACTGGCAGACAAGCCCATTTGCAGACGAGGCGCTTCACAAAATACGTCATTCAGTCAACACTACCCGGGATGAGAAGAACTTCAGGACGAGAGCACTCAAAGGGGTCAAAGCATACACCTTTACCGCAGCAGCTTCCGATGAGGCACAGAAAGCCAGCATAGCCCGCGGCCGTGCAATCAGAATCTGCCTGACACTGGCTTACAAAGTTGTCGCACTGGCGATACTTGAAAGCCACAGACTGTTGCGTCGCCGTCTTGCCACACACACAACCTGTACCCGGCACACGCGCCTCGACAGGATACCCACACTTACCATTCTCGGGATTCGTGACACTCATGGCACCATTCGGGCAGCATGCCATCTTGGAGGGATCCTGAATCTTGACCGTCAGCGGCTCGCTCGCGACCGGGATGCTCGGAAAGGACGCCAGCCTGGGAATCGTGCTGCTGCCGGCGCTCAGGCTCAAGACGGCGGGCACGATGGAGCTGTTGAGGCTGGTGCAGGCATCGGCCGCAAAGTTGCGGAAGCGGTTGTACGTGTCCAGATACTGCTTCAGGTTGCTGCCGCGGCTCCGGTTGAGGCCCCGTGTCTTGGACAGCGTGCTCTTGAGCGTCTCCCACAACTGCATGTAGTACATGACGGTGTCGTCCACCTTGTAAAAGTGGTCGGTGTTGTTTCCAACCTGGCTGTGGAGCTCCTGCCGAATCGCCGTGATGTTGAGCATGTCCCTGGCGGACGCCTCCAGCATCGTGACGACGCTGGACGCGTCGGCGCAGCCGCCGTTGAACGGATCATACAGCAGAAAATCGACGGCGTTTCTCTCGAGCGACGAAATGCACCTCTGCACAGCCGACCCGGCGCTCTGCCACGGGCAGTCGAATGTCCACGTTCCGTTGGCAGGGTCGACGGCGGCTGCGCCGAGAGCAATGCACTGCTCGCCGTCGACGCGCAGGTCCGGGTACCGCCGCACCGCGGGCCCGACCGGGTTGCCGCACTGGTCGCGGAGCACGAGCGTCTGGGCAAAGGTCTGCTCGCCGGCCAGCAGCTTCTTGCGGCCCATGGAGCACATTTCGAATGACTGCTGCGCCAGCTGGCCGTACAGGTTGTCAATGAGGTAGGACACTGTCAAGTTACAGTGGCCGGTGACAAAGTGGATGCCCGACAGGTCCAGACGCATCGAGTTGTTTCTCGAGTCGAAAATGGTCACGGCAGATGAGTCCGAGACGTCGATGAGATGCGCGCCTTTGGCTGCGTCGCGGACAGACAGGTAAAGAGGCGTCATGTCGTCGCTGTCAAAGTTGATGGACCCGACGTATGGAAACGCCAGCGAGAGGTTGCGCTGCCGAATCTCTTCATTCTGCAGCGTTGCGAGGTGCGTTGTGCCGTCCCGGGCTGCTGGGCGGTAATGACACGCCTGAGAGGAAGGGGCCGGCCCGCGCAAGACGCTGGTAAAGTTGGCAGCGTAAAAGGGCGTCGGGGTCGGAGTCGGGGTTTGTGATGTAGTGTTTGACACCTGGGTAGACGTGATACTACCAGGGAAGGTGGTCACGGGAAGCGTGCTAGACGGCGTCCTCGAGAAGGTAGTTGACGCTTGAGTCGTGGTGTTGTCAGAAACAATAGTAGTCGAGGTCACTCCTGTCTCAGAAGGCGTCGGCATGGTAGTATTCAACCATTGTGTAGACGTCCTATTTCTGGTAAGAATAGTGGTAGAACTTATTCCCGTCTCAGATGGTGACGGTGTTGTAGTATTGAACCACCGAGTAGACGTGCGGTTTCCAGGAAGAACTGTTGCCGAGGTAATCTTTGTATCAGAAGGCGTTGGTGCCGTAGTGTTTGACCACTGTGTAGACGTGCGATTTCCAGGAAGATTGGTGGCGGAGGTTATCCTCGACCCAGAGGACGTCCATGAAGTCGTGTCTGACACTTGAGTCGAGGTAGTTCTTTCAGGAAAATCAGTCGTAGAAGTAGTTTGTGTCTCAGAAGTAATTGTCGCTTCCACAGTAGTGGTGACAGTATAGGTCCTGACACGCCGATGCGTTAGTTTCTGAAAACCTTGCCTCATCCAAGAAAGACATACGATCGCGTGTATGAAGGGAGCGTCCCGACATCCGAGCTTGTAGTATCATGGTGGCATGGATCGTCATAAACACACGAGCACTAGCGAGATGGTTAATTGTTGGATTTTTCATCAAAGACGGAATCGTTTGCTCATACATAAGAAGACAGCTTCCAGTCATCATACGTTGCATACTCGACTGGTGTTGTGATGGAGGTATAGCACTCGGGATCCAGAAGCTCGTTACAGAAGTCCTCTCCATCTCGTTTCAGAGAATCGTAGAGATCATCATCTTCGCATTCTCCGTACTCATTTGCAGCCGGAAACGCTGCGACGCTAAAGGCGGCAAACAGGAAAACAAGTGCACGCCACATGTTTGGTGATTTACCCAGGGTTGATAGCCTTCTTCTTTTGCTTGCCAATTCAATCTGAAGTAAAGGGTATTCATCCGTTACTTATATTTACAAGTAAAAGCCATTGCCACCTGGAAACTGTTTGCGTCGGCAAAGCACACTTGTGCCAGGACTCGCAAAGACTCGACCAGAGCCGAGCAAAGCCTCTCGCGAGTATCGTCGCACAACCGAGGCCACGGCCCTGTCAAACTTTGGACGGCGAGGAGCACAATACGGAAGTCGCTCTCTGTCAGCTCGTGTGCACTGCATCTGTCTCTGTCGGAAACAGTAGTCCGGAAGGAACAGGAGCGTAGTTTGTCGTACACGTCTTACATTGTCAAGTACACAGCGTCGTAGGAAAGGGCTTTCAGAAGAGTATCAAAATTAGCAAGCAAGCAAGGAGTACTCGTCAAGCAGTTCCTCCATAGACACCATGATTAGAACCAAAGCGCAGGTAGTTTATATACACAAACTTCTATGCCAAAAATCCGACGAAAGAAAAAGAAATGTCGTTCCTCAATGCTGTCTCCCGTCATTAAAGGTTTATTGTCATCGTCGTAAACATTAGCATATGTACAAAAATAGAAAGAAGCGACGCTAGATAACGCCATCGTTTTTATCATCTCAACGCCAGTGTCGTTGTATGGCCGCCCATGGCTGATCGCTGTTGCGGCTGTGGGCGGGCAATGTAGTCTTGGTTCTCGATTGTCACACTCTTTGTCATATGGTTGACCTTGTACACGCCAACTAGACGAGCAGCAAGCTCAAACATGTTGTTTCGGAGTGAAATGACGATAAACTGGGCGTTCTTGGTGCGCTCCTTAATATAGTTTGCAACAATGGAAACCTGTGAACAAATCGTCAGTGCTGGAATCTTGCGATCAAGACAGTAATATTTGGCGAGCCGTCTTCGTCTCCGACCGGAGATGCTCAGATTAGGTAGACTTACGTTTCTGAAATCCAGAGCGGCATCAATTTCGTCCATGACGTACAGTGGCGTGGGCTTGTAGTGATGCAGAGCAAACACAAGCGCAAGACTGCTCAGTGTCTTCTCGCCACCAGAGAGGTTACCAATGTTCTTCCAGCTCTTCTTGGGAGGCATCACACTAAACAGAATACCTTCACTGAAGGGATCCAAGCTGTCGACGAGTTCCAGCTCAGCGTTGCCACCCATGGTAATCATCTGGTACATCTCCTTGAGGCGCAGGGAGATGGCGCTGAAGCCGGCCATGAAGCCCTCCAGTCGCATGCGGCGCAGGTCGTCACAGCGCTTCTTGGCAGAGTCACGCTGATCCAAGGCCGACTGAAGATCGGTAGATCTAGCGGCATGTTCCTCAACGCGTCGACGGTATTCGGCGAGCACGCCGAGATCGACAGCAACATTTTGCGTCTTCTCCTCAAGAGCAGCAATTTCACCTTTCAGAGTTTCCTTGCTCATCTCCGCAAGTTCATCTGGAGTGTACTGAGGGAGCTCCTGTGGCTGGTACATAGAGCGCTCTTGGTCCTCGGCCCGAGGCTCCTCTGCTTCACCCATGCTAACGTCACCCTTTTCTGCCTCCGCAGTCTCGCCCATCTCGACATCTTCCGAGTCAACCTGAGACTTGTCTCCATCGTTTCCGGGAGCGGGCGTTACACGTTTTGATGCCGACCCGCCGATGAGGTCATTGATGTCCTGAAGAACCAGCTTGGACAGCTTGTCATCCCAGTAGCGCTGACGCTTTTGATTCTCGGCAAGAGCCTTCTGGTTCTCCTCCAGCTTGTTGCGCATTTCGATCTCGATAGCACGTGTTTCGTTGAGTTCAGAGGTCTTGATATCCAGATCTTCCTTTAATTCCTGAAGTTGGGCTTTCTTGGTAGCGAGAGCGGACTGCGCTTCTTCCACCTTTTGGCGAAGCTCATCAGACTTGGTGCCCTGGTTACTAATGTCGTCGTCAAGCTGTTCCAGCTCGGCCACAGCAGCATCGCATTCCTTGGTGGCCTTGGCTATGTCCTTTTCAAGTTTGACTTTTTGTTTTTCAGCCTTGGCCTTGCGAACTTCAGCGAAGGAGATTTCTTCACTATGTGACGTGATTTGGTCTTTCAACCCATCAACAAGAGCACGCTGCATGCGAAGTTTTTCACCGCCGACTTCCATAATCTTGTCTTGCAAAGCCTTGATCTCCTCTTCGACGCTAGAGGTCTCACCCCGTAGCTTCTCGATTCCAGATTTTAGCGAGGCAATTGCCTTCTGTAACTCCTTGATTCTTGCAGAGTCACTGGCAGACGGCTGATACTCCTGGCTAACAGACTTGATGTGACGCTGAAGATCAGCGATTTTGCGAGTGGCGCTTTCTACTTCGAGGCCGATCTTCTGAATCTTTGTCTCCAGGGCGGGAATCTCGTCATTGATCTCTTTCATGCGGTTTTCGCACTCCCGCTGGTACTCTTGAAACTCTTGAAATTTGGCTTCCCATGTGTCTCGATCCTCCTCGAGTTTGGCAACCTTCTCCTTAGTGATGTCGCTGCTTAGTTGCGACGACATGAGGCCCTTCTTGACTGTGGTGCCACCGCCAGACATAGTACCAGACTTGTCAATCAGCTCGCCAGCTAGTGTGACGACTCGCCAGCGCTTGGCGCCATAAGCGATTCGGTTGGCCTGGGCCAAGTCCACTGCCACCAGTGTGTCCTGCATAGCGTGGTAGAATGCAGGTTTGAAGCGATCATGCTGGGGTTTGACCAGGTCGAACAGGCGAGGGGCGTTCTCTGGTGTCTGGATTGGAGCAAGGTTTCGATCCTTGAGCTTGTCCAAGCAGATGAAATTGCCTCTGCCAAGGTTGTTTTTGCGCAGATATTCGATGCACTGCTGGCCGGATTCAACAGTCTCGGTAACAAAGTTGTCCAGCGCGCCGCAAGCAGTCGAGACGGCAACATCGTATTTCTCGTCCATGGTGCCAAGATTACCAAGGCGGCCGTGGAACCCTTCGATACGCCCGGATTCACGCATGCGCATGAGGGCGGCAAGAACTTTGCCCCTCGTCTGGGTGCTTGCGAGGCTCGAGCGTGCCTCGTCAGCTTTTTGTCTTGTACTAGAAATCTTGGCTCGCATCTTGGGTTCCTGCTCAGTGAGGATATTGATTTCCGATTGCATCTTCTCGGCCTCCTTGACAAGCTTTGACATTTGAGCTTCGCAGGCCTTGAGTTCCTTAGCTTTCTCATCCTTTGTAACTTCATTGGTTTTAATCTTGGCCTCCAATTCCTCGAGAGCCACGGCACCAGCATTTGCCTTGTCTTGGAGAATAGTCAGCTCACTTTCAGCAACCGCAATGGCTGACTGCTTTTCGTTGATCTTCTCCAGCCAGGGCTCTAGGGTCTTCTGCTTGATTGCGATTTGGTCGGAGAACTTTTGCGTTTTGCCCTGAAGTCCCTCTCGAATCTTGATCAATTGGGCCTCCTCCGCCTCAATTTGGCTCTCGAGATCTGCAACATCCTTGGTGCTTTTCTCCATTGTCTTGGTGCTCTCGGCTATTGTCTCATCGGCAGTGGCAGAATCCTTTTCGGCATTGGCGATGGTCCTTTCAAACTTCTTACGCTTGCCGTCGAGGAACTTCTTTTTCTCGTCGAACTTGACGCGTTCTTGGTCAAACTGCGCCATCTCTTTTGCAAGCGCTTGGGTATGCTTGTCTGAGGCGTCGACCTCTTTGCTACCCTGCTTGTACTGCTTCTGAAGATCCTTGATGAGTGTCTCACTGCCCTGGTGTTTCTCGAGCTCGTCATCGAGCTGAGCCTGCATTTGGTTGATGGCTTCCTCTGTAACCATAATGTTTTCGTTGCATTCGTGTAGGAAGAGCTGATAGAGGGCAGACTGCTTGATTGTGAGTTCATTCTCATCTCGAATGAGCGCTAAGGCAATATCCTTCTTGCCTTCCAGACTGCTCTTTTCCTTTTCGACGTGTTGCACACGGCTGCTCTTTTCGACACAAACATCGTTGAGGGCCTCAACCTCGGCTGCTGATTCTTCGATGGGCGTCTTGTATTTGGAGGTGCCAATGATGTCTTCGAGGTACTCCAGGAGGCCGTCCTCATGCTCGTTTGCGGCCTTGGACTTCATCTGAGCAATGGACTCGACTTCACCCTGGAGAATCAGGAAACGCTTGTGGTCCAGATCTACACCCTTGTCCTTCAATAGAGTAGTGACAGTCGTGAAATCGGATGCTTTGTTGTTGATGTAATATTTGCTCGAGTTGTTCTTAAACGCTTTGCGAGAGATGATTAGTTCTGAGTCCGGAATTACGACATGGCCACCGCCAGGCTATGCAAGGTTAGTGGAGTTAAGACGTGAAGTAAGTCTGACATGACGAACCTGATCCATGACCTCCTGGAAGTGAACAGCGACCTCGCAATGGTCGAGGTCAGGGTATTGGGCTGAGTTGTGGATAAGAGCAGAGATCTTGCCCTGTCGCATCTTGCTGGCGCGGAACCCAAACACAAAGAGGAGCGAATCGATAACGTTGGACTTTCCAGATCCATTGGGACCAACTACCGACGAAAAGGTAGCATGAAAAGGGCCAACTTCTTGTCGCCCAGCATAACTCTTGAAGTTTGTGAGGATGAGGTACGTGATGACAATACGCGATTTCGGTGTTGTATCCTCAACAAAGGGAATTGCCATGGTACGCTGCTTAACGACGATGTCAAGCGGCTTGTCGAGAAATGTGTCCATAGACCTCATCGGCTTGACGGTCTGCGTCACGTCCGGGAGACGAGTATTCATGTTGGTGATATCGGCAAGCGGCGAGGCGTTGGGTGCGCCAATCTGCGGCGATCGAGGCTTGCTGCTCGGAGTCTGAGGTACGAGCTTGGGCGCATCGGCTACGGAGGTTCGCGGCGTAGCGCTCCGGCGGGCACGCTTTGGTGACTCTGATGGCGCCGGTTCAGTCTTGACTGGGGCGCTGGCCGCTTCAACGGGCGCATTCTCATCCTGCTTGGGCGCAAACTCGGGGGCAGGCTTCTCTTCAAGTTCTGGCGTCGGTTCGGGCTCTACACTTGCTTTCTGCGCGGGAGCCGACACCTTGCGCGTGGTCCTCGTCGCTCTGGGTTTGGCGGTTGTGGTAGAAGCCATCGAGGCACGGCCGCTTCTTGTCCTGCGCTGCGGAAGTTGCGATATATCTTGGTCCAGTTCATCGAGCTCGTCGTCTTGGGTTTTGCTAATGACCGACAGCTCATCGTCGGAGTCGACGACGGCCCTACGGCGTGTAGCAACGCGTCGGGACGACCGTGATGCCGCGGCCGACATGGTGAATATGGCTGTCGCAGTCACTTCGGTCGGTCGAGTGTGTGAGGCGTACTACCAGAAACAAAGAAGGGAACGGAATTTTCTGGTTGGAGATGGCTGCTGCAAAAAGGTAAGCTGTCGTGGTTAGTGATGAAGTCGGTAATGGTCACCCCGCGCGTGTTGTGCCTGAGCCAGGTAAAGTGGCTTTTGTTTGGATTCGCCCGAAATGGGGGTTTGTAAACAATTCAATACAGCCACTCACAAGCCTTCGATGCGAGGAGAGTGGGCCAAGTGGTCCAGGCAAGTTGTAGGGCGGTAACTATTCCACATTGCCATAACGTCTTTTCAATTCATTCTTCGGCTTCTTGAACTTGGCCTTCCTAGTTGGTAAGAGCACTGTTGGAATTGTCGCATTTGAGTTCGGTGCGCGGCTATTTCTGCGGCATCCCAAAGTGATTCACGAAGCAACTTGTCTGAATAGCTTGAATGACAGATTCAAAAGTCAACTTGTTAGAAGCGTACTTGTCATCAATAAATGCTTCTAAATTCTTGCTCAATCGCGTACTATTTACTTGTGACTCGAGTAGTTTTCGATTGATTGCATACTTTCATTCATTCTTCATCACCTCGCGCAACATCACAGCAGCTCTGGTGGGGCGTCGCGACACCGAGAACTGGTAGCTACGCTACACGTGATTTGTTTTGTACAAGCCTCGAGCTTCCAACATCTTTCTTCGCGCCAAGGCATTCGTCTAGCATTGTCCTTCTAGTTTCCCTACTGCTGCATACTTTCGTCGCCATGCTAGACTACACGAAACTCCAGCAGGTCTTTCCTGCGAACTTACAAAGCCCCTACGACCGCAAACTGCTGCAAGACATTGACGCCCATCGCAAAACATTGTCGGGCGTCCTCTTCATTGACCGAATCTTGCGCGCGCTTGGCATCGCAAAAGGTTCGCTCTACTTCGAATGAAATACGCAGGCTTAAAAGACTAACATCGCATCTCCCAGCCAAGATCTACCCTCCCAAGACAGACAATGCGCTCAAGCAACTTCACCAGAGCGTTTGCGATGCCACCATGTCGACATACCACAAGCTGTCGCTCTTTTACTATGTGCTGCTTGATTGCGACGGCGCCAATAACTCCCATTACTCTTCACAGGACTTCGTCGCTGCCTGCGGGCTTCCTACAAACTACCAGCTATTCATGCAGGGCCTGTGGTACATGGACCACCTCGAATTCGCTGTATGTGATCCGCTTGCTCGATGACTCTGCCCCAGGCTAACTTTTTTTCTGCAATAGACCGCGCTCGAATATGTCTCGCATCCATCTCTTGGTCCCGACTTTTCCGACGACATCATCATCGCCCTTGTTCAGCACGCGCCAGAGGACGACTACACACTCCCTCTCGCATACTTTACGTCGGTGCAACCGGTTCTCAAATCGTCAAACGCCGTAAAGCTCATCTTTGACGCCATGTCAAAGACAAACGTTACCGAGGCGCTGCTGTACTCGCGCACATTCCCAGATCATGCGCGCAAGCAGCTTTTCCAGAGGCTGATTACGTCAGTGGTGGATGCAAGCAAGGACGATGAAATCACAAGGCAGGCCAGTGAGCTCGTATTTCTCCCGTTTGATGCCACCGAAGATGCCTGGTTCGAAGACTTCCTTTCCAACGGAGAAGGGCGCACTTTGAAACGAGCCAAAGATATGCTACTTGTGCGCCGGATTGCGTGTGACAGGTTCGAGGAGCTGACCAAATACAAAGCCAACAACGAGTGGGCGGCTGTGCTGGAGGGCATCAAAAGCGGCGTAGAAGGTCATCTGCAGTAGAAGATTTGCCCACTATATACGGACCTTGGCAAAATCTTAGGCATAGCGCAGGCGTTGAAAATGAATTCTCTCAGCACACGGTCCCTTGTAGATATGCGCCTACCCTGCACCTAGTTGAAGGTGCGTTCGTCATGGGTTTCGTGCTGCTTTCTTAGTCAAGCGGCTGGTTCAACCATTTCAGAGTAATGGTCGATCGTGGTTAATATGTCGCTGAAATACGAGATAAGATGTTGCTGCTGCTGTAGCAGAATATCAATTTACTTGAGGGCATCACGGTCCCATAATGACGAATTAGGGGCTCCCAGTCGCCATGACCACTACTGGGGTGCACCACTTGTGAAGTACGCCTAAAGGCCTTGCTAAACCTAGTTCAACATGCTATCAATCTAGAAACAAACGGCATCATTTCCAACGCCGGTTTGGCGACACGGTACGAGTTATCGCGTTGGGTGTTATTGCGCGGGCCAACTTTCCGCCGCCCCAGAGCCCCCATCCATAGCTTCGCCAAACGAGTCCCACGGAATCTTGTCCATGTCTTGCCATCGCACCCCCCCGGTTGCCCACATGCCCTGCAACATGGGAATCATATCCGGCATATCAGGATCCGTCGATAGCGCATGCGCCTCATCCAGGCCCATGTCCCATTGCGCAATCGTCACTCCGCCGCCACCACCCAACATAGGACAACCCGCGCTTCTGCTCGGTTGCGTCGCGGAATGAGCCTCATCCGCTTGCGAGCGCCGTCTTTGACTGTATTTAGATTCGAGGACACCCAAAACGACGCGATTGGCCGCCAGAATGCCGTTTGAATCAGAACTCGCGACCGAACCTCGGGAAGCTTGGGACAAAAATTGCCCTAGCTGAATCTCCCCGCGCGCCGAGAGCCAGTCAAAGGCCGGAGACAGCGCGACTGGAAAGGAAAGACGAAAGGCTAGCGTCAATACAATAATGAGACGTGTCCAGTCATTGACGGTGAACGCGAGCATGGCGGCATCGTCGAGCGCTGCCACCAAATCCAGAAAGGCTCTGAGCTTCCGCACGGAGCTGTTCATTCGCGTCATCGGTGGTGCGAAGCGTGCGTTTCTAGCCGACAAGGCTGTTTTGGCGACAGGCAGCGCAAGTAGGCTTCCAATATCAAGGTATATCTCGAGATATATGATTTGCATGCGAACGGCAGCGTCATCTGCTCTATTGTTAGCCACAGTCGCCAGCTGGTGAGCCATGCTATGTACTTAGAATGTCCGGGTACCGAACCGAGAGACTGTCCTGCAAATGTTGGTACTGCTGCGAGAGACCTATTAGAATGAGCTGGCTGTCTCGTGTTGGCATGCCAGCTCTGCCGCTGACAGCTCCCGCAGCTTCCGAGAACAAGGTCGAAACGCGCGCCAAGATGGCTAGTTTACGGTCGTCGCCATTCTCGGCATACTGCTCAAGGATATCGATTGCTGCGGCTGTCCAGGGAGGCTGCCGAGTGCTCACAAATCGATCGCCTTTCCATACAACAATATATCTGCGGTAAAGTCGACTCGTTAGTCTATTCTCTGGCGAATGGAGAATAATTGCTGCTTACGTAGATACTAAATATACAAAGGCAAGGTAAGTTCGAATCTTATCCAGGTCATCTTTGCGTACTGCTTCCTCCCAAGGCCGCGAGGTGAGGAAATCCTCGTCTAAATTCAGATCGTGCACAATGTCCGAAGCCATGCGCATGCAGCGAGCCAATTGCGAATTCTTTGGCTTGAGATGAAACGGATACCTGCAGTCGGATGGTCAGCGTAGGCTGGGCGCGACCTTCCATCCCGGCCACCTTACCATGCACAGTAAATCAAAAGACCGCGAAGCAGCTCGAGACTTCCGTCGCGTCCGGACACATATCTCAGTCCGAGAATCTTGAGAAACTCGTCGTCATACAGCGAGTGCTTCTGAACCGAGCCTGACCCCGACGTCACCGTCAAGATGGCGAGAAGAACAAAAGGCTGCGTCGCGGCAAGTTGCGGGATAGTGCAGTCGTTGGATAGCCTGACAAAGGGCAGATTACGCACAATGCGAGAGAAGAGGTCGAGAAGCTCCTGTGCCGAAGCTGTGTTGAATTGAGGCTTGCGCCAGATGTCTGCGGCGGCGCGAGATGTGCTCGACGCCGCTGACGGCGTGGCGACTGAATGACTTAGGCTCGGGGTTTTCTGGACAGTACTTTCGTCGTCGAGTGCGTTGGCAAAGGCTTGGGTGTGAATGTCGCGCAATCTCTCGTATTCATCATCCCCGTGCAATCTTGCCGGCACAAACGTCTCAATGGTAAAGTTTGTAGGCTGCTCAGCTGGTCGCGACGCAGACTCTGCCTCAGCGACACTGGAACAAAGCCACTGAGTGAGCTTGCATTCTTCAGGGAATGCCAAAACAACTCACGTAGATGACGGGCGTGCTCTGCGCGGGCGAGCCTTGGTTCGAGCGATGCACTCTCTCCTGGCGACAAAGCATCTGCAGCATCGTCAGCGTGCGTCTCTTCTACCTTTGCGACAGCGGTCGGCTCCGCGCACTTTTGGCAAACACCAGGTTGCTCGCTCGGCTGACACTTTGCCTTGGCCGCGCGACAGTATTCACAAGCTGTGGCGTTGCGCTTCCCAGCGCGCTGTTGAGAATCGGCGATTGTATCCATGGGCATCTTCTGCCGCGGGAGAGCGACGGACCAGAGTCATTGATTCGCGGCAAGTCCGTTTATTCTGCGTCCCAAAAAATAATTGCTGGCTTGAAGGAAGGCCTCTTGATTGGTGATTTGCTAGCCGGGTTCAATTGACATGTTAGCGGAAGTGGTCGATTAACTAGCGACCGTTGGGACAACGACGCTGTTTGATGCGCATGAATCGTCATCGTGCTATATCCGGAGCTGACACGGATATTGGTCTACTCGATTTTTCGCCTAGCATCTCGTTGCGATCAGGTTACAAGAAACCGACGACTAACTGATTATTGAGATTTTTTCAACTTTGACTTACTTTTATCCTTCATACTTCCATCTCGCACGGCGTTTTTGATTTGTGTCTTACTTGACGCCCTGGTATGGCGGGTGCTACAACAGCTTGCGCAGATAACTTGGTGAGCAGCGCCAAGATTTTAGGGTCTTTTATTATTGGACGCGAGGCTCGTTCTGCCATTTCATACAACGTAGGTTTTTTTTAGAGTTTTCCAGCTAGTCCACAAGTGCCGTAGTCCGAATGCCCTGCGGAATGCTACAGGAAGTGAAAATTCTACCAGGCAACGGATCTAACTTGAAGGCTGAAGCTTGGCCGACAGTTGCAGCATACCAGACTCGATATCAAGGATGGTACTGTGTAGCCGTGCCGCCGAGAAATCATGAGGATTGGGGCCGAGATCAGCACGCAAGTCCAGCCGCTCGACCGAGAAAATTTACCCCATTCATTACTGTTGCTTTGGCAGACTCCATAACCGAAATACAAGTCTCCGGTTTCACAACGGGTAATGTTCTAGAATATCTCCAAAAAGCGTAGTGGCGGTGCGCCATTCTTGATGTTGTATCAGGGGCACTCAAGCCCACCTTTACGCCTGCCAAGATCCAG
The DNA here is from genome assembly GCA_030780425.1 of Beauveria varroae. NCBI lineage: Eukaryota > Fungi > Ascomycota > Sordariomycetes > Hypocreales > Cordycipitaceae > Beauveria > Beauveria varroae. The sequence continues at coordinate 6,927 of JAPFUP010000261.1, read as the reverse complement.
GCCTTATCTATCAGTCACCCATCGCAAGGGCGAGCCGAATACCACCGTCGTGATTGTGCCCTCTGTGTGGCGTTTACCGATTTTCTAGCCCGGCAAATGCACCAAAAAAACACCAAAATGGGAGGCGAATTTTGGCGTGCTTGCCCCCAGAGTGTCGGGCCAAAACTCTGCACACCAGCGAGTTTCGTGGAGAAGCTCAATTCAGAAGCCAAGGTCCAGGGGTCAATATGTGACAGACGACGATGGACCCCAATAGCAAAAATGACGGGGCCCCGGAGAGCAAAGAGACAAGAACGAGCAGTCTCCATCTCCATTGCGGAGGGACGAATGCTTCCGTTGTGATGCTGGCATTTCAATACGACGTGAGTGGCCCACAAAGATGTGCCGTCGCTGCCCGGTTAAACGTTACAGCTAGTGCGGGTAATTATGATGAACGAGATAGCCTTTATTGACAGCGGTTGAGCCGCATCTCCTCTCGCCCGATATAGACATTGCGCGATTCAGTCACAGGCACGTGCCCCCTTGTCCGGACTGGGGATGCGACCAGTGCCAAAGTATGGAGGGCAGTCAGGAAAGAACAAGGTAGTTACTCGTTATCATTTATAAATGTGCTAAAGAGTCTTCATTCGGGTCGCGCAAGTGCGAGCGACTACAGTTGTCTCACCAATTGTCAAGTCTATTGCGGCGTCTGTGCCGACCGCAACAGAAATTGCGCTCCATTCATGGCTGGTTGGTCCACTACTTCAACGTGCTGAAACTTGTAACCTGCCTTTTCGACGGAGCCTACAATCCGCCTGCGGTATCCTTCATCCTGCATTAGACCTCCGGCCAGCACCAGACTAGCCTTTGATGGCTCAATGCCTTGGTGCAAGACAAGCAAAGCAGCGAGCTCTGCTAGCTTGTCAGCGCCTGCTGCAACAATACGGTCTGCGTCCTCATTTGTTTCCACCATGGCCAAGATTGTCTTGGCTACCCCAGCGATGCGACTCGTCCTGTCCATCACGGCGTCCTTGGGCTGCTGTGGAGCAGACTCGGGCATCATGACAGTGCTGAGTAAATCTTCTGGCTTTGCCTCTGGGAATTGCTCCTTGAAGTGGCTCAACACCGCTTCTGCAAGCTGTGATGTTGGCTGCGCGGGCGCACCCGCGTCTTGCCGCATGGAACAGACGTCGCTTTCACGCAACGCCAATCGCAGCGCCTCTCGTCCCATGCTGTATCCAGAGCCATCGTCGCCGAGCAGGTGACCCCAGCCGCCGGCACGGCTTGAACGGACAAAAACATTATCATCTTTTCGAAAGCTCATGGCGATGGAGCCTGTACCTGCTACCAAAACAACGGCGGATTCCACAGTCTCTTCCGAGGCTGATGCGACAGGTAAAAGATCGATATCTGTAGTCACTTCAAGCCCCGCGCCGATCTTGAGATTTAACAGCTTCGAGAGTCCATCATTGACTGAAGACTGCACTGCAGGCCGGTCATAGCCGGCGAGACCGACCCAAGCTGAAGCAAACGTGATTGACGAGAACAGGCGTCCTTTCGTTGCGGGACATGAATCTGTCGCTTGCTGAATAGCGCCAGCAATGCTTGACAGACAAGCATGTAGGCCAATGCTTGTTCTGGAAAGGCCTCAGGTCAGCAATGGAGTGACTTGAGTAAGCAGATGAGATTCTCATGTACTTACACGTTGCATGGTCCTCCAAAGCCAGCTCCGACAGCCCCGTCTTTGGATAGAATCGTAGCCTTGCAGCTTGTCCCCCCTGCATCAACACAGAGGACGAGACAACCATCGTCACTAGTCCCCGTGTTTGTTTCGGCTTCGGCTTCTGTAAAAACTCGGTCAAGAACGCCATTGTTTCGTTCAAGACGTAGCTCGGCTTCCACCAAAGGAACGTCCAAGACCATCATAACAGCCGCCAGCTTGGTGCTGCCATGAGCGGCTGCAAGGATAGCATCTAGCTCTTGATCAGAGTGGTGACATCGTTGGCCGCCAATGGCTCTGAGAATGTTTCGGGCGCGCTGCCGCAACTTTATATTCGTGGCTCTGAGATCCACCATCTGCACAGCGTGTTAGTTGCGACAGCTCTACAGGCATGAGCCCGCAAACTTGCCAGATTTCCATAGGTCTTGCCCAACTTGATCATGATACCCGTACTAATCATATTCAAGACTAGCTTTGTAGCAGTGCCAGCCTTCATTCTCGTGCTGCCCGTCACCGACTCGGAGCCGGTGACAGCACTGATGAGGTAGTCGGCATTGCCTTCTGTTTCAATCGCAGACGGCTGCACACAGACGACACCCGCAGTAGTGCAGCCGATTGACCGGGCATATTCTAGACCTCCAAGGACATAAGGGGTTCGACCTGATGATGCAATGCCGATTAAAGAATCCAGGTTTGGCGCAATATTAAAAGCGTCAAGATCAGTCTTGGCAGCGGATCGGTCATCTTCCGCGCCTTCCTTGGCGTTGCGTAGCGCATAGTCGCCGCCTGCAATCAGTGCTATAAATTGATTTGGGGGGCTTGAATAGGTTGGCGGAATCTCAGAAGCATCTAGCACGCCCAGCCTGTCGATTTTGTCAGCTGAGCCCCGACAAGGCGACGCCAGAATGGTGGCTTCCGACTCAGCTGGCAGACCATGGCCTTGTCATGTAAAGCTCGCCGAACAGTCGGCTCCGAGGATCGCGGCTTTGCTCTTTTCGGGCCAAAATACAAACGTACCTTCCGCTAGTGCCAGCACCAATGTAGAAGACGCGACCGCCTTTGCGGACTCTTTCGGTCAGCGCGTCAATCGCTGCCGCAATCTCTGGCAGGCAGGGTGTGACGGCTGCAGGGACACGGCAATCCTCTTCATGTAGGATGTGGCACAGTTCCCCGGTAGATACCTTGTCAATCGTCGTGGTTCTTGGGTTTCTGTTCTCAGTCTGGAGTCCGCCCAGATCAACACTGGAGGGTGGCATGTTGAACGAGTGGGCCGGGAGCGCCTTGCGTTGGAGAAGAACAAGCGCAAAATGAAGGGACTACTCAAGGCGAATGAGTGCAGTGATCTATACGTGAGAGCGGCAAAGTCACAGTATATCACCCAACCGTATGTTCACCAGCAATGCCATGGACGTCGAGATGGACTCTGCAGACTTGTGAGCCGGCAGGTCGACAGCACCCCCACGAAGCACCAAGACGCTAACACGGCTGTTTTATCAGCCAAGACCCATAGACAGGCACGAATACGCCAGAAAGCGAGGCGCTTTCGCAGCGAGTCATGCCTGATTGAGCCTAATGTCAGTACGCCACGTTGAGCCGCGCAGGTGCGATGTCCGTCTGCACTCGGCGGGTTGAAAAGTCTCTATACCAATTCCCATTTTCCCAAGATACCGAAAACCGTGGCATCGTACCTGCAAATACTCGGCCATCTTTTATTACAGCGAAAAGAATTGGTCTCCCCCACGAATCGCCCCCTCCAAACTCTCTTTCATTGGGCCTGAGTTTTCCCACCCATCTCCACCCCCAAGGATAGACAAGACCATTCTGCTAGGACCAGGCGAGAAGAAGTTGTGGGGAGACATGCTAAGATGTAACGTGTGAAGCTGAGTTTTTAGTTGCTTGACGCTAGTAGCTTTCGATCTACTTGCGTCGACTACGAAAGACCATAACCGCTGATCCTTTTGTTGCGGTCGTAGCGACGTGCCGAGGTGGCGCAACCTCTAATTGCGTTATAAGAACTCAGTCTTGCACTTATTCCCCGGATTGTCTGATCTGTCCGTGTGTGTGTGAGGGCCATCCATCTTTCCCCAGAAAATTCGGCAACCCAGAAATGGCCCAGCAGGAAGTAGAGAAAATGCCTTCTGCCGATAAGCACATCGAGGACAGCGCCACTGGCACTGTCCAGGCCTCACCAACCGCTTCAGACCTAGAACAGGGCCAAGGCCAGAGCAAGCTCATGCGCTTCTACTGTCATCCTTGGACGCAGATTCTGCTCATTTCCATGATTTGCTTCTGCCTCCCCGGGGTATGTCTTGTGAACCACTAATAGACAATCATGGAGGAGAAAAAGACTAACACCCGCACAAGATGTATAACGCTCTCACAGGCATCGGAGGCTCTGGCCAAGTTGACCCGACCGTTGCCGCAAACGCCACCGTCGCTCTCTTGTCCACCACTGCGGCGACTGCTCTCTTCATTGTCGGCCCCATCTTCTCAATCACCGGACCTCGAATTTGCTTCCTCATGGGCGGATGGGCATATGCTCTCTACAGTGGCAGTCTGCTCCATTTCAACCACCATGGCAATGGCGCATTCGTCATTGGCTCTGGTGCCGTGCTTGGTATCGGCGCTGCTCTCATCTGGATCGTGCAGGGTGCCATTATGACTACCTATGTCGACGAATCGCAAAAAGGCCGCGCCATTGCCGTTTTCTGGGTCATTTTCAACTTTGGAGGCGGCATTGGCTCGCTCGTCTCCTTTAGCCTCAACTACAACAGCACTGCCGGCACTGTTAGCGACTCGACTTATATTGCTCTATTGGCCATCATGGTCTTTGGATGGACGTTGGGCTTCCTCATCTGCTCCCCGAAGCACGTCCGTCTGGCACAGCTCCATAGAGCTGTCGAGACTGAGAAAAATACGATTGCGGGCATGCTCAAGATGACGCTCAGCACGCTCATGAAGTGGCGAGTCGCGTGCATGATCCCTCTGTTCTTTTCCGCCAATGTCTTTTACAGCTACCAACAGAACAACGTCAACGGCTACACCTTTAATCTTCGCACGCGATCTCTCAACGGTGCACTGTACTGGTTCTCGCAGATGGCTGGTGGCCTATTGATAGGCCTTATTCTGGATCTGCCCATGCTCAGCCGACCCAACCGTGCGCGTCTGGGCTGGTTCTTCGTCTTTGCGACCGGCATGATTATCTGGGGCGGCGGCTACCATTTCCAGCTCTGGCAGGACAAATTCTTTGCCGAGGGCGGAAAGCAGACTCTTGACTTTAAGAATAGCAAAAAGGCTGTGGGACCCATGTTTCTGTACGTGTTTTACGGACTATACGATGCTCTTTGGCAGGGCTTTGCCTACTGGCTCATTGGCACCGAGTCCAACAGCACGTCCCGCGCGGCGATTCTCGTAGGCCTGTACAAGGGCTTGCAGGCTGCCGGTGCCGCTCTTGCCTGGAGACTCAATGCCCTGCATCTCGCACCCATGAAGCAGCTAGCGATGGATTGGGGCCTGTGCATTGGTTCTTTGATTGTCGTGCTCCCCATGGTTCTGACCATTTCAGAAAGGACAGTGGCGGAGGAGGAAGCGGGATTCTCTGGGTCTGAAGTGAAGGATGCCAAGCTGGCGGAAGAATAAGGCACAGAAGCCTTTGTCATTATTAGCACATTTCTATGCAAATGCCCCTTTTCAGCCTGTCGTGCATTTCTAGTATTTTGTCATGTGATTATTGCAACTTGCCACAATCCTCTCTCTAAATTGGTAGGCGGGGTTTGGCAGCTAGATCAATGCTTCCAACAGATGCCGTTGAAAAGTATTTTGGAAATAGTTAGCTTGCCCAGACTGCAGAGAAATGCAGAGAAAGGCTGCAACTAACATGTTGCTTATTTTGATGCGGCAGCTCAGGTCCGCACGGGAGCGCCATCGCGTGCTTCAATCACTCACCTCGAGCCACCAACCACACTGGCTCAACGCGAAGTGAGTTTATTCGCCGAGCTTCGTCTCGATACATACATGCTTATATTAAAGAGGCGGTGCCAGCCTTGAATTCAGCGTGATGCGGTTGCTTTCATTCTCGTATTGAATAGTTTGTGCATCTCAACCCCTGTTGCTCAACGCCCTGACCCGCCACAGACGCCTGTTGCCAACGCCTCCGACGTCCATATACATACGACAGGAAGCCTTCTTCGCTGAGTTGAGCTTTTTTTGTGCCCTCAAGTCAGCTTCTCCCTGACAAGATTGACCGTTGAACAGAAGTCACCATGAAGTGCATCGCTTCACCGGACCCGGCGGTCCAGTCGATTGCGATATCATCAGCCTTTCTCGTGCTGCTCCCTATTGCATGGTTCAGCGTGCGCCGAGCCGCAGTCAAAGTCCGACCTGGCTTCTTAGCAAATGCAAAGTCTGTCAGTACTATTTAGGATTGCTGCAACTTGGAAGAAAACGTATCCTAATGTGCGAGTTGTAGGTTACTGGCGTCGGCCTAGTTGTGGTAACTGTGGCACATTGGGTCGCGCTTCTCACGCAATCTAGCCACGCGCCGTCCATAGTCGCCATCACTTTGTCCCTTTCTGCCGCCATTGGTGTCGTCTTGCTGTCATTCGTATATCATCAAAGGGCGTTCAGATCGTCTAACCTCCTCGTACTCTATCTTCTCGTATCGGGATGCTGGAACCTCTCTGCCCTCGTGGAAGTTATGGCCGCGCATCGTTTGCACCGTCTCATGTTCTTTCCACCAGTGACAGGCGCCATCCAGCTGACCTTGTTGGTTCTCGAGTGCACCTCAAAGCAAGACATTTTTCTGCCGCAGTACAAGGCTCTGGCACCTGTCGAGACTGCCAACTTGTTCAGCGCCGTCTTCTTCTGGTGGATGAACAAATTGCTCCTTCAAGGAAACAAGCACATTTTCCAAAACGAGGATATGCCACCGTTGGACTCTCAACTAAAGGCAGTTGGATTGAATAAGATTATCAAACATGCGTGGAGTACTCGAGGTGACATTTCATTACTTTTCATAATGTCCTCTGGTCTGACCAAAGGTTCTAGCGAGACCCGAGACGAAGACGACGCTCTGCAAGGTTTTGCTCAAGACACATACACGACAGTTCATCACCACCATGATCCCTCGACTTTTCATGGTACTTTTTGAATGCAGTCAGCCGCTGCTCATCAAAGCCATCATTCGCTACGTCGAGTCTCCCCATCGAGCTTTTGTTATAGGCATATTT
>JAPFUP010000260.1:0-95339 GCA_030780425.1 Beauveria varroae | reverse complement strand
TAGGCTTTTTATAGTTCTCCCTGAATATTATACTAGGCTTAATCCTAAAGGTTATTAATCTTTTCTTTTTCTAATAAAGGCTATTAGAAAGGTTATATTAGAGCTTATAGTAAGGAAAATGATAGTTCTAGTAGCTATAGTTAGTAAGAAATAGTAATTACTACTATGTGGCGGATTAAAGAAGAAGCGAGAGAGCGAAAGTAATAGATTATACGGTTAGGGCACGAGCTGAAGTTAAATCCTGATGAATGTGTATATGATGAAGGAAGAAAGAGAGGCTATCTAGGGAGAAGTGGCGGGCGCTGATGAGGGGTCCATGGCTGAGTCAGCGAGCCGAGGCGTGCCTGCCAACACCCTCGATGTGTCCTTGTTGCGAACTATGTCCCGGGTGTAGATCTTGGGCCTGAACACAGATGGGTAAAGACCACAATTGATAGCCCCCTTTGTAGATCATGTCGAGGTGACTAGGCTGTTGGTCGAGAGCGGCTCAGGTCTCGACCGTACCCTTTTGATACATTGCACTTGTTCATGAGCTTGCCTAAGGCATCGTCCCTACTGACGAGACGAATACTCGGTACTGTGAAAGGGGTCCAGTCAGTCCTTAAGCCAGTCAAAGACTGTGTTGGAAAAAGGCGACGCACCGGCAACAAGCATGGTGCCAAGTGTCTCTGGGTATTATGCGGATGCAAGGTACGAAAACGTGGTTATATGGCTCTTGGGGCTCCAAAGTTGCCAGGCACTACCTCTAGAGAGGTCGATAATATTCGTGCTCAGTGTGATTAGCACCTTGGAGAACTCAGAATGTGCCAGCTGAGTCGAAAGCCGCTCTGTAAGTGGACGCAGATGAGACTCTTGGGCGTTCTGCAGACCGTCTTCGGCATTGAAAACCCGCTTGCTGTCATCTATTGGGCACTGAGTGACTGGGCCGGCAGAGGCATACAGAGGCAACTCGAGCCGATCTCGTCGGCCCGACCCCTGCGGATACTTTTTGCCGCCGTCAGCATTGAATGGCATCGATAAAACGATTGGACCTGGATGGTGAGGTCCGGAGACATACAAGGCAGCGAAAATTACCGTAGGCTTCTGAGTCGCTGGTTCCGTATAGGGAGGGTATCACTCTTGCTTGCCCGACGCCAAGGATCTTTGTTGTTGAAATGATTGCACGTAGCTTTGGTATCATACCTGCGAGCGCGGTGAAGGCGACTGAGAGTGCAAATATGTAAGAAAACGTACGAACCACGGCTAACACCCGCTTCGCACACACCATACTTTACTACAAGTATTTTTCTACTTTGCTATGTTTAGCGTTGAAAGATTGGTCTAAAAAGCCTATTGCTCTACTATAATAAATCATGTACTGCAGTAGTTTTCAGATAGGCCAGAGGTTTCTGGAGGGTTATTCAATGTGACAGGTGTATGATTACATGTCACAATATTGGGAAAAGGTTTACTTCTTTTACTTACAGGCAAGATGCTACGAGGATGATGGGGCTTCGAAATCTGAATACCTCCGCTTTACTAAGAGGCTTTGGAGATTGTCGAGAACTTGTTGCTGCTGCAGTCAAAGCCCCATTGGGATACCGGGATATTAAGTCGCCGTTGGCCGCCGCCTTGGCGGGCTTGTTGCGGCCATGACTCCTACAATCAATTCGCTCGGTCCGCGAACGCGATAGCGCCGTGCCGTAGCGAGGCTAGAGGCAACGGAGCGCGTGCCGCGTACAATCAAGTAGATGACGCTGCTATCGGTGACGAAAGGGGGTATATCAACTAGTTAGCGGTATTTTTGGAATAATATGGCCTGAGATGAACTGTGGGGAAGGGATCGCATCTTCTAATGATGATAGGGCGTACAGAAAGCTTGGTGGGCTGGGTTGATTATGTTCCGCCCCTGAATCAGTTCTCCCGAGACATCTGCACTCATTTGACGTTGCCGAGAATCCGCACTGACTCGACGTGTCGAGACATCTTTACTGATTGGGTGTTCTTGGCGGACAGTTTGCACAGTAAAAGGTCAGCCGCCAGGGTGCCAAGCAGACTTCTCAAGGTACCGGAGGCCTTGCATAGTTTTAGCGCCCGCAGGGAATTAGGGTTAAAAGGTAAGATGTAACGCAATTTCTATCTAAAATGGGAGTGGCCTCTATTTGATCAGCTAACTAAATAAGTAGTCTTGAGCCAGGCTAGGCCCTGGCCACACAGCTAAAATAAATAACCGGGTATCGATCCAAATTACTGTAGAAAAGGAGAACGTTGTTATTGCTGTTAATCTTACTGACAAAGGGTTATGAGCGCGCGGCATATAGCAAGGTCAGGCTCAAGATCCAACTACAGCCATCAAGAAAAAGTGCATCAATTGAAGATGGGCCAGCCAACAGCTCCTTTATTACAGTCTGACTTCAGTGGAAAAACTTCGACCACTTTGTCTTGAGAACAATATTACATGTTGGTTAAAGCAACACGTCTTTCCTGTGCAATTACTAGTCGAGCACAAATCAAGGCTTCATCAGTACGTGGTAGCAACCGGCTCATGTATGCTTTCGTATATTTTACCTTCTTCCGTCTAGTTCCTCCACTTTCGGCCATCTCTCGGCTTCCGTTTCCCTCCTTCCTCTTCATTCCGCATCTCGTCTATTTCGCCCTTTTCACTTGCCCGCCAGTTTTGCGGCCCGGCTACTGCGGCGGCCATCCCTCATCGTCACCGCTTTTGCGGCCCCGTTAAGCCTATATTTCGCCCCATCAATTTGAGTTGAGGACGGGACGGAAGACGGAACGGACGGACAAAAGCAATCAAGCCTGCCTCCACTGGCCAGCCCAACTCCAGATAGCCGCTCCTCGCTCCACCAACAGCACAGGACATCAAATAGCTCATATTTTAAAGATTGCCCACGATTTTTTCAGATCGTACGGAGAGTCTCCATCTCCGAGTCCAAATGGCTTACCAAGTTGAAGTCGGTTCGACTGTCGTTGTTTCAGGTTGAGTGGTAGCTCGGTACGCGGTCTTCGTGGGTAAGCGATGAAGCTAGTTTGACTTAGAGTAATCTTGGACATGACTACGGGAAGCAATCAACAAGAAGTAGGAACCGATGTAAACATGCAACGTGTGGAGAGAAACAAGGCTGTCTTTCACATCGGGTTGCACCATAACTGCATACGATGCTACATTACGAGTCAGCGCGATCCAGCAATGGCAGAAAATCCGCCCTACCTGTGTCGTGTTAGGCAGGTGAGACGTGAGTAATATAAAATTCCGCGAAAAAAATAATACGCAGCTATCCTCAAGCCCGGTGTTAGTGCCGCTGGGGCTGATTGCGAATGGACCTTGAGAAACGGATATATATGTTTTTGTGTGTATATATAATATCTCGCTACTGCCATAAAGCCAAGGGCAAGAGTCCAACGTTTGCAGTTTAAAGGAAAACTCTACGAGTTCGAAGACGCATTTTTGCGGCTTTAAAATATGCGTCAACCAGCTGCAGCGATGTCGCGCCGATTGATTTGGCTCAACTCTCTCATTACACTATGTGTTGGTGGAGCGATTCCTCAAGACAAAAGGAATCAGACTGTCGGTCATGGCTCATCTGGTAAGCCTTGTGTCGACTTCGAAATCCTCTCTTCCTTGAATCATAGTTTGACACAAAACAGAGTCTATTTCCATGACTGAGACCAATGGCTTTGACCCTCTTGGAGTCTGGTATGCGGGTGTCGAGGCGCTGCCGCAGAAGCAGCCCAGTATCACTGCGGTTGAGGCTGCCAAAAACAAGAATATCGGTATTGTTGGAGCTGGAATATCGGGGTTGATGACATACCTTGCATTGCACGAGGCAGGATTCAAGAACTTGACCATTCTTGAAGCCGACGACCGCTTGGGTGGTCGCCTGCATACAAGCTACCTCTCTGGGGGGCCCTTTGACTATTCTTATCAAGAAATGGGGGCGATGCGCCTCCCGGTTGACTATGTCGATAAAAAGGGCAAGAGCCACAATATTTCCGACACACAACTGGTGTTCTTCCTGATTGAGGAAATGAACAAGCTCAACAAGGGAGACCCCAACCTTCGCGTGAACCTTATCCCATGGGTTGACCATAATGAGAATGGACTGCAATACTTTCGCGGCATTCGCACAGCTAGTGGGCTGCCTCCGACCCTGAAACAAATCTCAGAGAACGCTTCGTTGGGTGTGCCTTTAGTCTTGGACGCCGATGCACAGGCAGCAAGCGATAAGCTCAAGGCCAATCTGCCCGACGACGCCTTTATGAGTGAGATGGTCAAGAATGTGTACAAAGCACACCGGAAATGGAACGACAATGGATTTGGCGGCCAGGCAGGAGACCGATGGTCGGTATTTTCCTACATTTCACAGTTCCTCAAAGGCAGCCTCAACACCACGGACGTTGTGGACAACCAGCTGGACCCCCGGGGTAGCTTCTGGGAAAAGGTGTACGATGGCATGTATGAAAGCGCGAGCATCTTCAGGACCATTGACGGAGGAGTCAGTCGCCTTCCACTATCCTTTGGTCCTCTGGTCAAGGACGACACTCGGATGGGTATCAAAGTGGAACGGATCAAGTACTCGGACGAGAAAGTGACGCTTCAGTGGAAGCATAGCTTCAAGGATCGCGAGTTTCAAAACTCGACGTTTGACTACGCCGTCATCTCTGCCCCATTCACAGTCGTCCGCCAATGGCGACTGCCCGAAATTGACATCACCATGGCCAACGCCATCAAGAACCTCGTCTACGACACGTCCTGCAAAGTGGCGCTGGAGTACTCGGAGCGGTTCTGGGAAAAGTACGAGAACCCGATCTACGGCGGATGCAGCACGCAGACCGACATCCCGGGCGTCACCCTCGTCTGCTATCCCTCGTACAACATGAATGGTACCGGCCCAGCAAGCCTTTTGGCATCGTACATTCGAGAGTCCTACAACCATGACATGAGCAGAATGATTACCATGTCGGACGAGGAGCACGTGCAGTATGTACTAGACGCCATGACGGAGATTCACGGTGAGCACACGCGGGATCTGTACACTGGAAAGTTTACCCGGAAATGTTGGAGTCTGGATCCTCTCACCGCAGGCGCCTGGGCGAACCCCTCGGCTGGACAGCACGAGTTGTACATTCCAGAGTACTTCAAGGTGCACAAAAACGTGAGTTTCGAAAGAAGTCTCTTGAAAAGAGATTGCCTCGAGCATTTCATAATAGTCAAATTCCCGCTAACAGGTGCGCTAGCTCATCTTTATTGGTGAACACACGTCTTACACGCATGGATGGATCGCGAGCGCTTTGGACTCGGGTATCCGTGGCGCAGTGCAGCTACTTTTAGGTATGTTGTGCGGCAAGTTATATACTTTGCTTTAACTAACAATAAATTAGAGCTCGGCCTCGTTGACGAAGCGAAAGCGGTGGTCAAGAAGTGGCTAATCAGATCAACCTAGTGTCGTGATGGCCAGCAACTGAAAGCTGCGGCAAAGCAAATCTTATAATGACGTTTGGAAACTATTTGGGAGAAGTTTTGCGACGGTCGTTGGGTATTGGGAGCATAATGCGTATGACGAACGTTGTGACGTTGAACAAAACTAGACGACAGCCCTGGTGTAAGTGCCGATGCAGCTGCCAGATACTTATTTGCGATGGCGTGTAAAAAGGGTGAATAGACAGCAATAGAAAGTAGAATTTACAGTAAATATTTGGTGAAGCCTTTAGGGTCAAAGTAGTTCGAATCTCTCTCGACGACTTATTCTATTTCGAGTACTTTAGGCAGGGTGAATAGAACGGCAGACCACCCCGACGATAACGTTTTGCACCAAAGGCACTTGGCGAGCAAATATCATTACCTAATGATGTGAATTTAATCGTGGCGAAACAGCTATACAAAAGCTAATTACCCCAAGAACATTCTTATTCTTCGTTCCAAACCAGGTAAACCACGCGACGGCTGCGCAAAGTACAACTTAGTTGCCAAACGCCTCAACCTGCTTGGCATCGGCCAGGCCGTGCAGGTACCCGACGCGGTCCTTGGTGTAAAACTCTACGGCGATCTTGTTGTCGAGCGCGGCCTTGCCGCCGTCGAGCGCGCCGGCCTTGACGCAGACGGCCGTGGGCATGACCTCGAGCTCGGTGTAGAGCGAAGAGCCGCAGGTGCCGCAAAAGAAGTGCTTGTTGATCTTGCCCGAATCGCCGGTGACGTCGTATGATTTGGGTGTACCTAAATATTTTGTCAGTCTTTTTTTTTTCTTCTTTTTTTTTCTTTTTTCCGCCGGCGACTACAGGAAAGATTGGCAGGAAGAAAGCAAAAGTTAAAGTCATGTACGTACCCTTGGTGACGCTAAAACCGTCGCGCGGGGTGACGAGGTTGGAGGTGTAGGCGCTGCCAGACCACTACCAAACAAAGAAGAAAATTAGTACTTGTTGCAGAAATGCAGGCAGTAATTCAAAGTCTTTAGTGAAGTACCTTTTGGCAATCGGTGCAGTGGCAGAGAGCAGTCACCTCAACCGGTCCTAAATCATCATCAGTACAATCGTCAACCCCTTCCGACGGCCCGTCGCCCTACTCACCAGTGAACTGAAAAGCCGTCTGGCCACACATGCAGCTACCCTTGGTCGCCATGATGTCTGTTGCCCTTTGAAAAATAGCCGTAATAAAAATAGACCAGTCGTATTGCCCGATTCGTCGATTGCGTGTGGATTCGTGTGGGAGAAACAAAACCATCAAGGTGTACTCCGGGGGGGCATCGCAACTCTATATAAAGACCTCCAAGCTCGCGCCCCTCCACTTGCTTCTTCCCCTCTTACAAAGGACGGGCTTGGGAATTTGGAATTCGTTGCATGACCTAATGGATTGATTACCGGAGAAGCCCAAGCCAAACTCTTGCTAGTGTCCCTGCGGGGTTTACTACCTCCGCTGGACAAGTTGGCTGGTTGCAGCACGGCAAAGGAGCGGGGTGTTGGGGAACGGCACTGCGCCAATTGAGCAAAGCTACTGGATCATGGAGCAGATGCCACGTACGAAAATCACCAAGGGCGCAGATGGCTAGGCCCGGACCGCGACATCTCCGTTTTTCCGAGGTCGATCATGGGCCAAGATTGGTCTTTTCACCGTTCTTCGAGGAGTCGTGCGGCGGGATTTGGAATTGTCAACTTCAGCTCAGACTGAGACAGCATGACGAGGTGTAGACCTCGAGGCGCAGACTTCGTTGGTGTAACCCAGGACTCGTCCGCTTCGTCCGATTCGTCCGATTCGTCCGCGTCGTCTAAATTGCTCTCTATCAAAAGGAAAAGCTCGAAAGGCAGCCAGCGTTAGTTCTTGACGCAGGGTCAGAGATTTTTGACATCACAATGGTCCCACAGCTTGACAATTCTATACATTCGGCTGCTATCGCTGCCGCGTAATTCCACAAATGCAGTCATGTACATGTAAAAAAAAGCTGTCCTCTCCTCCCCTCTCCTCTCCATCCATCTATCCTTCTCTTCATTGCCGTCTCCCATCATCCCATGGCGCCTGCCTGCTTTCCGCCGTGGTATCTAGCATCGCGTATCCGCCATTCTAGGTTAATGTATTCAAACAAAGGGAAGTGTTTCTTTTCTTCTTTCCGAAAAAGTTATTATGCAACAAGTGTCATCGTCTAGTCCTCTTGTCGTCGCCCTTTTAGCTAGTCTCCATCTTGTCGAGAATGGCGCGGGTAAACTCGTGCGTCGTGGAAACACCGCCCATATCGCGGGTGCGGACCTTGCCCTCGGCGATGACAGCGTAGATGGCTTTGGAGATGCGGTTGGCGTGGTCGTCGAGGCCGAGGTGGCGCAAGAGCATGCTGCCGGACAGGATCATGGCGGTGGGGTTGGCCTGGTCCTTGCCCTTGATGTCGAGGCCGACGTGACGGCAGCCGGGCTCGAAAACGGCGACCTCACGGCCCATGTTGCAGCCAGGGACGATGCCGGGGCCACCGACGAGCGCAGCACCAATGTTGGAGAGAATGCCGCCGTACAAGTTGGGCATAACCATGACGTCAAACTGCTGGGGACGGGAGACAGCCTGCATAGAGGCGTTGTCGACAATCATGTCGTTGACCTCGAGGGTGGGGTACTCCTTGGCGACGTTGTGAAAGGTGCTACGGAAGAGTCCGTCGGCGAGTTTCATAATGTTAGCCTTGTGGATGCAGGTGACTTTGGAGCGGCCGTTGGCGAGAGCAAAGGAAAAGGCGAAGCGGGCGATGCGCTCCGACTTGGCGCGGGTGATGATCTTGAGCGACTCGACAACGCCGGGGACGGACTGGTGCTCGAGACCCGAGTACTCGCCCTCGGTGTTCTCACGGATGATGCACAGGTCGACGTCCTTGTGGCGCGTCTCGTACCCGGGAATGTTCTTGATGAGGGAGATGGAGGCGTAAATGTCGAGCTCCTGGCGGAGGGCCACGTTGAAAGACTGGTGACCGGAGCGCGAGACGGGGGTGTGTAAGATGCCCTTGAGGCCGAGCTTGTTGCGCTTGAGCGACTCGACCGACACGCGGAAGGCCGCCTCGGTGCGGCCGCCGCCCTGCTCGATGCCCGTGACCTCGACCTGCTCCCACTCAATGGGGACGTTGTCGGCCTTGAAGAGCGTCTTGACCGACTCGGCGACCTCGGCGCCGATACCGTCACCGGGGATCAGCGTGACTGTGTACTTGCCGCCGTACTTGGCGGGCTTGAAAAGATCGGACTGGATCGTGGCCATGGTTCGGGAGAGGCGGGGCTGGGGAGCGGCGGCGCGGAGGGCCTGCAGAGGTCAGCGGGTGAGGTTTGAAATGCGGCATTTCAGAAACAAGCGAGATATGGGAGATGAAGGAACTGATCAATTGGACAATACGGGTGCTCTTCTTGGTGTTGCTGCATTGTTTGTTGCTGGCCAGCTAGACAAGCAAAAACTTGAGGCCAGCTAGCCCGCAGCCAGCCGCGAGGTCGAGACTGGCGATAACTGCAACCGGGTCCCAAGAGCTTAGTTCCTCAACATGAAGCGCATAAGATGCGACTTCAGTTCCCATCATCCGGCGACATTCGTGTTGCGTAGAGAGAGTATGAAAAAAGGAAACATGACGGTGACGTACCTGAGCCGTACGGAGGGAGCTTCGCGACATCATCGTGTATGAGGTTTGTCGTAGAATGAAAAGACGGGAGGAGAAAAGACAGCCAATGCAAAAGACCCCCTTTGGCTAGCAAAGACGAAGAATCCGGAGCGGAGAGGTATAGGGAAATAGAACGATGGTTTGGAGAGAGACGAGGTGTTTGGCGAGAGAAAGAAGAAGTGGGAAAAAAGCAGGTTGGTTTGGAGGCATTCTAGCCCGTCGACTTAATTTTTCCCCTCTAGCTGGCCGGCCGCCTAGGTACCGTATGGCGTCTCTCCAAACAGACCTGCAGTAACGTTAAAACATGCCCCAGAATAGCCCCGAGCCTTCCCTGGAGACCGCCCAAGCTACAGGGTTGTCTTGATAGATTCGCACGCAAGCCACAGTCCAGCCACGGGTTTGTGTCGGCTTGGCCGGGGTGCGTGTGGCGCAGGTGCCACCAAATTTTTCTCTTCTTCGGACCAGCGGCCGGAATGCGAACGTGTTTCCGAGCGCCAGCCAACAAAAGTGACCCGCTCTGGCGAGACAGCTTGCTCTTGATTTGGCGTAGCGCGGGATAAGGCATTGTGACGTATCTTTGCAGGGGCGGCTATATTATATCTACTCGACAATCTTAGATATCCATATTGATGGCGATTTCACCAACAAAGCGCCCAGAAAAGGCGGCGCCTCATCCAAAGGTTGTACAACAGGATGTTTATGGTCTCTATTAGAGAAGTTAGACATCGAAACTTGAACTGTCGTCACAATTATGCCCACCACGATACTCAAGACCCAAAACTTGGAGATTCACTCCCATGCTTGGTACGGCCTCTGCTCATGGAGCTGGCATACTGCCACCTTAAACAGACAATCGTCTCAATTATGCACCCAAGCCAGTACAGCAAATCAAATTGTATTGCGACGCTTCTCATCATATTTATCCTATCCACGGCTTCCCTGCCAAGCTATCGTGGTCACAGGTCGACTAATTATACCCTCTTACGCCTCGTCTCGTACCAAGCTATCCTTTGACAAATGCATGGAATACCTATATATGCCTGCCGAATAAACTAAACCGGAAACAACAAAAGATAGTGCCCCGTCCCCTCTATAACAGCTCATTCATGTCCGTCGTGAAAGCGTCATTTTTTGCTACGCCATTTATGCGTCAACGTTACCATGCACCACACTACTGTGCCAGCTCTTCCTCATCTAGAGGCTCGACGCGCACCAAAATCTCCTCAAGCAAACCCTCGAGGAAATTTCCTACGTCACGACCCATGCCAACCGGCTCTGCCTTGTCGACGTGGTCAATCTCCTTGCACACGTGCGCCAGCTTGTATACCAGCTTACGCAATTTGTCATGCGCTACTTCTGCCCGCTGTTGCTTAACCGTCACCGCTTGCTCGACGGCAAACATCTGCTGTAGTCGGGCCTCGCGCCTCTTGAGCGCCTCTTCTAGCGCCGGAAAGATGACGTCGTTGAGCGCGTCCAGCTCGCCGTTGGGGTTAGCAGGCGCTGGAGATGGAAACGATGAAGGCGTTGCAAAGTCCGGCACAGGCGAGTGAGACTTGACTGGCGTTCGGACTTGCGGTGCTGCTGGTGGCGGCGATGCGAATTGTGATTGCGATTGCGACGACGGACTGCCTCGGAAAGGCGGGATTTCTTGCAGATGTATTGGTCCAATACGTGATGTCGGTCTCGAGTTCGGCGTTTGTTGTCGTACCGCCGGCAGCGGCTGCTCCATGAAGGGCGCCTTGATCGCTGATGATGGCGAGTTGTGGCGAGGAAACTCTAGACTCAGCACGCTTATATCTTGCTGTAGCTGGGTCTGCAGCTCCCGATCATAGTCGGGTGACTGGCTTTGCACCACGGGCGGCAAGGGTTTTGACTTGGTCGGCGTCTCTGGCAGAAGCTGCTTCGCCGTCTTCATTGGGCTGGCCGGTAAAGGGATTTTGGCAGGTGACTGCAAGACTGGGGGCACCGGCTTGCGCTGGGGGCTCGACTGTCTCGACGGGGCCTTGACGGTCTCACTAGCATCTAGAGCAAAGTCACGGGCCTTGCTCGGGCTCAGTTCACGTCTCGTTTCGCCGTAGTCGCCCGAGTTTTCAGGTGATCTCGCCGCTCTTGCATTTGTCCCCTTGTCGTTGAGGTCATTGAGACCTGGTCGCATAACGAGCCCCCCGCGGTCGCCAACGAGTCGAACAGTGCCGAAATCCCACATATCCTCATCTACTCTCTCGCGTCTGGTGGGTACGCCCGCCGAGGCAGCGTCCCAGTGATCATCATCTTCACCCTTGTGCGTCGCCGACCAGCGGCTGTGACGCTCAATCAGCTCCGTCAGGTACGTCGTCTTCTTTGCTCTTCTGATAAAAGGGTGTCGAAGCAAGTCCTTGGCGCTGGGCCTGTCCTTCGGGTCGCGTTGCAGACATAGCTCGATAAAGTCTTTGAAAGCCTTTGTGAAGTTGCCCTCGAGACGAGGTGCAGGGTTTTTGGGAATTAGGAACAGCACCTTCATGGGGTGAATGTCGGCGTACGGTGGCTCGCCGTTTGCCAGCTCGAGGGCGGTGATGCCCAATGACCATATATCGGCCTTATGATCGTAACCCGACTGCTTGATGACTTCTGGCGCCATCCAAAACGGGGTGCCGACAAATGTATTTTTCTTGGTCATGGTGGCAGACAGCTGTCCAGAGACGCCAAAATCCGCCAGTTTGACCTGACCAGCGGCGCTCAGCAAGACGTTAGCAGCTACAACGACGTTAGCAGACGGAGAGGTCTGTGGCAAATCGCACACTTACCCTTTATATCTCTATGTAATTTTTTGTCGGCGTGTAAGTACTCGAGTCCCATGAGCAGCTCGCGGGTGATGATGGCAATGTAGTCTTCGCTAATGAGGCCAGGCTTCATCAGATCGGCACAGCTGCCACCAGCGCAAAACTCCATGACGATCCAGAGCTCGGCGCCCTTGGAATAGGAGCCATAGTATTTCGTGACGTAGGGAGATTGCAGCTCGGAGAGGATAGCGATTTCCTGAATTATGTCTTCGACCTCGTCTTCGGCGTTTTCAATATCGATGACTTTGATGGCGACGGCCTCACCGGTACGTTTGTCGACGCTGTGATTGTTAGCGTCGTATATCAGCTGTGGAAATATTGTTCGTACCCTTTATACACCTTGCCAAAGCTACCTCCACCTTGTAGCTGTTAGCAATCGTTCACGCTGGGTTTGCAAGTTGGCGAGGCGCGAGCGTCCTGGGGCAGCGTCTGCTCACCAATACAGTATTCTTTGGAGTAGAGCAGCTGAGGGTCGAGGTGCGCCTCGTTGGCAGCGTCGGAATCGTGGCGCTCTGTCATTGTGGTGGTGCGGGCAAGCTCCCGCTGCGCGATGCGATGCTATTCCGACCTGTTCCAAAGCTATGCAATTGTAGGTCGCCGGAGGAAAATGGAAACGGGTGAAAAGTTGGAGCGGTGACAGACTTCAAGAAATGAGGCTTCAGAGACGCAGGATGCAATATGCAAGGCCCAGACGGCATGCAGGGCGGATTGCAAAGAAAACAAGACGAAAAAAGACACTCCACAAATGCAAGCAAAGGCACGCAGCACCAGCGCTCACGGGCCCCGACACAATCGGCAGGGGGGAAGGTGAAAAGGGAGAGGCCGCAAATGGCCAGAGTTTGCAGTTGCAGAATTCCAGAGACGAGATCAATAAAGGAAACCCGAACAAATGAAAGGGACCAGAGGTCCAAAGTCAAAAGCGCATAGCGGAAGCTGTTGGCGAGGCAAGAGAGTGGGGGTTTTGGTGGTCCTGTTTACAGCGGCCAGTACCTTAGGTACTGGTAGGTCAGTGGCGGGGTGACTTGGGTACCTGCGCCCGCTGCAGCGGTGCCATAGTGGAGGCAAGTACCCATGTCCAACGGCAACGCGACAGCGCTAAGAATAATGAGGCACGTTATAGCGCCGCATCCACTGTCGCACCATTGCCATCACTGTACACACGGGCTGTAGGTAATTACAGCCTCAATCGCGGAAGGGACAAATTGCTGTTTTTGTTTAACAAGTTTTCAGCGTCTGTTTGGCTATAGGCCAGTATTGAATGACTGTTGCCATGGTTTCCGTGCGACTGGTTGAGTGCACATATCGTTAATGATCTAACTTGGGTCTATACCTACCTAAACATTGATAACAAACTCACCGCGCCGCCGTCGGGTTAGGTACGGAAAGCTCTGCCCCGCCACAACAGTCGACTCTTACGGTCTATTTGCGGCATCGATTGGCCCTGAGAGCAGCAACGCCCTGCAACTCCCACGGCTCCGTAACATCATCCCGCGGACAAAGAGCCCCGGCAGCCGACAGTCAGTTAACCAGTCCCATTCTTTTTCCACGAGACAAGAACAAAAAAAGCAGCAAGACAGTTTCTCATCATCCCCATGTTTCTGCCGCGATTAATCTCTCTCCCTCGCTGTCTTTGATTCATCTAGAAGTCCCGGCAGCGCGCGGTCTTTGTCAGAGGCACATGTCTCGCCTACTCAGTATGCCTATCTGCGACTATCCCCACCACCTAAATAGCCATCGAGTATACGTGAATTGAGGCCGTTCTGATAGTCATGCATTTATTCATTTCGGGATATATTCTACGACCTCGAGACTAGTAGTTGCGCAATCAACCAACATAAGCAGCCATATCCACCCGCCGGCCAATCATGAGCAAAGTTCAGGCATTGTGCAAGCCACCATTTTGAAAACCTCTCCTCATCCGCATCTAATCTATTCGGCTCGTGCTAGCAGTGCACCTTGCATCATCTTGGCCTGGTCCAGCCTCAGTTCAGAGCTATGGCCTAGTCTTCGATAAACTCAATCATGACCGTCCCCTGCTTCAACCCCGCTTCCTCAATAGATTCATCCAAATTCTCCATCAGGTCCTGGCCCTGCGGCATCTTCTTCAGCTCAAAGACCACGCCTTCCTTGCCCTCGAAAGGTTCAGCCTTGAGCCACTCAAACAGCGTCAGCACAGGGTCCGACACATTGAACCGGTGAATAACACGCCCATCTGCATGCTTGAACTGAATCCGCGTCGTCGTCGCTGGGTCGTTGGGTGGTTCGCTATGTGGGTTCGTTGATGATATCTGCGCAAACGCACTTGATCCCGCTTCGCCCGCTTCTGTGTCCTCCGCTGCTGTGTCTTGCTCTTCGACCTCTTCCGCGTCCGCGTCCTTGCCCGCATCCCCCTTGGTATAGGCATCCGGATCGTGGATATTCGGCGTCGAACTCGAGTTGCCACCGCTGCTGCCGCTGCCGCCCGCCACAGTCCCCGTAAGACTGTTCTTGAGCGCCATCTCTAGCATTTCTTCCTCCGTCATGCGGTCCACGTCCACCACGGCTGGCTTGGGCCCGCTAGGCTTGGCCACGGGATTCTTGCTGTTCGCTGCCAGGCTGTACCGGTCTAAAAACTCGGCCAGCTCGGCGTGGAACTCGAGTGGTTTGGGGAAAGGCCGCCCAGACCAGACTTTGACTTGCTCGCCCGTGCGCGGATCGATGATCGAGACGTGCGGGTAATTGTCCGGGTTCTCGTGTGTGCGGTTGGGAAAGTAAAACGTGATATACTCCTCCGCGTCTGGGTAGTCTTTGTCATACTGTAGAAAAATGAAATTCTCCGACACCAGCTCCTTGATGGATTTATCCTTCCAGATATCGCGGTTGAGCGCCTGGCAATTGAAGTCGGTCATGTCCTGCAGATTGACCAGTATCCATTTCTGGTCGCCCTTGCCCAGTGTGCGCGCCTCGTCCCATGACATGCGCATCATGAGCTCGTATGGCGGGCGAAAGAGGTCTTCAAGTCGTCGCGCGTGGGTGCCGTTGGCTGTTGTGCTTGTTGTGCCCGCCGACGGCGCGCCATCCCCCCATATGCGCTGTGCAAACGGGCCGCCCGCACCAGCACCACGTCCTCCTGCTCAATAGTCAGCTACCAAGTTCCAAAGCAGAGAACATCATTTTTTCCTTACTGTTTGCCGGTCGGCGACTTCGAAGGCTCTCTAGAATATCTGCATCGTCGTCCGGTCCCCAAGCAGACTCAGGAGCCACCAGGGTCTCCGTCGTTCTCGCAATTGGCGCGCGTACCTCTGCCTCGTCTCCCCCGCCACCCTGCGAATAGAGCTCTTCCTGCAGTCTTCGAGCCATGGCAGCATCCTCGTCCTCCTGTGCGTAGTTCGCCGCCAGCAACGCTGCGTGGTGGCCGCTATCGTCGTCCTCGTTAGGAATCTCTTCAGCGCCACTATCCGCATAAATGTCATCCATATCTTCGTCGTCGCTGGGAATGTGGATAACGCCACTCGAGTCCTCTCTCGAAACACCCCCTCGAGACCGCGACGATGATATAGCTGTGGGTGCCGCTGCGGCGGCGGCTCTGCTACTGCTGCTTGGGTCAGACAGACCGGCAGTCATGCCAGATACCAGCTCTGGATTCTCGAAGAAGAGGGCAACGGCGCGCTCGAGATCGCCACTGGCGATCTGGAGAAACCCACGAGCGACATCGGTGCTGGAGCCTGTGATGCCGGCGAAGTTGCTGATGTCATCCTCGTTCATACTGAGCTTTTCTTTTGCTTCCGAGAAATGCGTCGCTGACTCTTTTGTTTTCCCTCGATGGTGGGCAAGCGTCTGTCGTCGAGACGTTTGCTAGGGCCGAAGCGACAGTGTACCTAAGTTCTAAGCCAGTGCCGTTGTGTTGGAGTTCGCAGATCGGTTGCGGTGGAAGTCGAGGTGCAGGAAGTCGTGCAGCTGAGTCTTTAAAAAGGTTTGAAAAATTCTTTACGCGCCGTCGGCCGCGTGGTGTGTCGTCAACGCCACACGGGTAATGTCAGTTGCGTAAAAACGAAACACAGAGGTTCGTGTGGCGAAGGTGGGCGGTCCGTTTCCAGCGGGTGGGCATTAGCTTGTCGCAGGGTTTGCGTGGAATTCACCGAAACGATGAGGCAATGATTTGACCGCTCAAAAGGACACTCAGAGAAAAAACGGTGGTTGAATGCAGATGCGAGGATGAGATGGCATTGAGCAAGGCAAAGGGCGAGATTCGCATCAACCATGGGAAGCTTTACCTTGACCACTTGTGCCGCTTATTTTAGGCGTAATTAATGATGAGTCGCCAGGCACCCTTCTGGCCCGCTTGCATGACGCAACAGTCATGCCCCGCCCGCCCGCCTAGCCCGCGACTACCCTACACCATTTTCCAGATATTTCGGAAGCTTTAGACCAATTCAAAGCTTATTCCCGTATCAAAATTGCACCCTCGAGTTCTCTGATAGCCAAGGGCAAGTCCATCTGTCTTTTGTCACAAAGAGTGCCAGCCAACTCCGCAATACGTACAGCAGTGAGAATTGCTGTGGAAGCAAAGAACATGGCTCTGCACCAAAGAAACAGCCTGGTTCAGGCTCTATCATCACTGTGTTCGAAAACACAGCCCACCATTGGGCTGCCGAGATGGAAAAATTCATCCTCGACCGTATTGCCCACACACTCTTATCCGGTGTCAGGCACGTCACTGTTGAAATGCGAAGAGAGGTACAAGGCGTGGAAACGAGGCTGTAAACGATTGTAAGCACGACGACGCCAGCTGTAGTTCTAACGCCCGAAAGAGCAGAAACCAGAGCTCCAAAAATGACGCCAACGATGGTCCGCACAGTCCTGAGCCCGTACCGTCCACGGGAATCCAACGCGCCCTGTAAGACGTTGAACATGACGGGGTGCACGACAGCATCAGTAGCAGAATTGACAGCTCGTTCACTTCTTCAGCTGATTATCTACTCACCAATACTCAATTCTCTCACCGAAATTCTAATCGTGATGAGGAGTACACGTCGAGAACCACTGCGACAGGACTGACGAAGCCGGCAAGAAGATGAGACCAAAACTAATGCCAGGCATAATGTCTGAGCGAGAAAGAAACCATAGCATGAATGGCTCAGGCTGACCATGCTTAACCCAAAGACTCTGACTACGGTTCCGACGCCGGGCAGGAAGTGGTGGCCGTTATCGAGAAGGAGATCGACGAAGATGCAGACCAGGTAGCAAAGGACAAACAGGGCCGAGCCAATCCCCGTGAATCCCGAAGCCGACTTATATTGGAGGGAATATGTCTTGTTGATGCTTTGAGAATGATCATACGAGTTGTGCAGGCCAAGAACGATGAGCATGGCACGGCTGTAAATGTAATCGCTTCCTAGCCGATTCCGATGGATGGACACGGCACATCACAACACTATAAATCAAACATGGGCGTCCAGTGGCTATTTGAGCTCATTTGAATTCGTGAGCAGATGACCGGAGAGCGTACTGCATTGACTAGAACCAGAATCTGGACTTTAGCGGCCGCATCTCCAGATCAGGTTGCAAGAGCTCCAGGAAGTTATGTTAGCGAATGCAGCCACAAGGCTTTCGTCACTCTACGGCGTCAAACGACTGCCAAAGACAAGGAGCTAGATTTAGCCTGCCTGCTCCTTCCGCTGCCAAATAGGAATACCATGCTGTAGAGTACTCGTGAGATGCTCACTAGCAAAAGTTGTGGTTTTACCTCCCGTAATCCGAGGAAGGGTCTCACTTTTGTAGGAAGCAGAAAGACAGCAAGGAATTTGAAAGAAAAAACCGCAATTTGAAGTTCCCTGAAATAAGTCGAGGTTTTTGAAGTAAAATCGACCACCGTCAACACAAGGCATTCTAGGGGACCCCCCTCGTCCTTAACAGATTTGGTAATCTTTCGACGGCTCGCATGTTTCATGTCCCCCTCTATCAATGTCTTTTGATAACGTTTTTTAGGTGTCGCATTATCTCATTCTTATGCAGCCCTAGCTTGATTTCTTCATATATGTAGGTCAAGGTGCTCGGGATATCGTCTGGTTTTAGGTTATCGCAGGGGCAAAAGCGCAATACGCATGAAAATGGTCTAAGGGAGTAGGCAGGTCAACTCTAATTATTTGGCATGAGTCTATCGCCTGACTCAATCGCTCCAGTACTTCCAAAGCTCAAATGGGCCGTGCCACTTGAACTGACCCCGAACGCTCAGACAAGATCTACAACGTGGGCTGACTTTGGGTTCCCCATCCGACTGGCTCTCAACGCTCTGCAGTGAGTGCACCCGCTCGGATAATTATGCCAATGTGACTGAAACATCCTCAATTTGGCTGCTCTTCGACCGACTTTGCCAACACAGAATCTGGCGTGCATTGATACCAGAGAATGTATAAGTAGCCTTCCATGGATGAATTCCTGAAGAATAAGAATGCTCTTCGCAAGAAAAACGTTTTATTGCTTCACACGCTACCTCCATCGCATTTCGATCACCACTTTCTGCCATGAAATCCGTCAAGTTTATGTTGCTCTCGCAACTTTGTCTCGCAACAGCGATACCACATTCTACCCCTGTCGAAGTGCGCAATGTTCCAGAAAACAACGCCGGACTCGAGTCTCGCGCATTCGATTTTCTCAGGGATGTTATAGGTGTCGACATACAGAAGATTGTTGATACCGCCACTGGCAAGACTGCTGCACCAGCCGCCGACAACAAGGTTACACTTCTGTCGACTTTGGGGATTCATATTCCAGAAATTATCGGGCAATCGAAGCAGGCCATCGATGCTATTGAAAAATCGCGTCAGTCCCAGACCGACGCCACTGCTACGAAGGCGAATACGGAGAATGGCGGGCAGTTTGAACAGCAAACCGAGGAGACGCAGTAAGCGAATGCTAAGCCTGAACGAAAGGTCGAATCACTTGGCGCTGGGCATTGTCAGCTGTCGGAATAGAGGCAGAAGGCTAGACGCCCTATCTAGGCAGCAGTTTGGTCCCACCTTTCAAATGCAGGATATCAAGTTGTGGTGATGGAGGCACCACCCGCCTAGAACAGCTAGCTTATGAGTAATATATAATACGAAGAATACCCCCCAATGAATCTCCAAGAGCTATCGCGACTTGTACCAACAGAAATGATGCAGTTCCGCCCGTGGGAGCGACGCGGATCATGACAGTGAAATAAGTCCCAAGCGGCCGAACACCCTACCCTTCTGTGCGCACAAATGATGCAAAAATTCATAGAACTTGAACATGAATGAAGAAGAGGAATAATTTAGGCTGTTCCAGGTAGGGTGAATCTCTACTGTTTATACAAGCAACAGTCTCAGTATCGAGACTTCTACTCTTAGCGGTGACATTCCTCTCCTTTACAACGTCGCTTGGCAAGGCGCTGTAACTAGGTATCCATCACGTCTGCGACCCATTGTAATCATGCCATATACAACAGTCACAAGCTTGACTCATGAACTGCAAAGTACGGGCAATGGCGACTGCGGACGAAGACGTCGAAGCGGACTGAAGACTGGGCAAGCAACCCCCGACAAGCAAAGCGCTTTTCCTGTGAGGAACCGCTTTGTGTGAAACGTGAGGATGCGGAGGAGAGTTCAAGAGGGCGGCGGCAAACGACGACAGGCTTGAGTCAACAAAGAAGACGAAAACTTCGACGACCGATCAGCTGCACAATGTTGAATGTGCAGAAGTCAGGCCTACACTCTCAGAGATGAAACGGCAAGCGGACGATAAAGAGGATTATGCTCTTGATAAAGATAATTTGTTGTTGACAAGACAGTTGGCAGATTCCGGACGGGCGGTGCAGCAAGCAGCAATGATGAATATACACTTGAGGCCAGGGCAGCTGCCAGGTGCATCTGTCGCGGTTAAATGCGAAAACGCAAAAAGCGGCAGCCGTACTATGAGCTAAGTTGGAAGCCCGCGGTTTGATTCACTGAGATAACTCGTCAACTTCTGTTGATGGCGACGTCGCTTCCAGTCAAGTAGCGCCTTCCGTGAGGGTTGGCCAAGAAGGAGGAGCACAGCCAGGGCCTATTTGCTCTTCACGACCTGCCAAGTAGAGCATTCATTTGACTTCTCTACAACTCATCCTCTGATATATTGTAGTCATTGTTCCCTGTTGTCCGGCGGAGCATCAGGACTGCTCTCTGCAGCAGTCGACCCGTCTGCACTACTTTCCTGGTATCGTTCTTCGCAACCATGCTGGGACAAAAGTCAGCATAAAAACGTGGCGTTCGGCAATAAGTTTGCTAACAGTTCAATAGATCCATCACAGTCGACGGCGCGGAGGTCGGCATAGAGGCCATTCTACTCGGGACCACGACGTCGATTGGAGGCTTGCTCTTCGGCTACGACATAGGCCAAATATCCGGAATACTATTGTTCGAAGATTTTGAGCGACGCTTCGCAAATCATCTCAACGATGGGAGTTTCGAGTGGGGGCCTATTTGGCAGTCGATCCTGATCTCGCTAATGAGCATCGGTGGTTTGGTCGGTGCGCTCTCTGGCGCATAGTAAGGCCTCGCCCTCTGTTGACGTCTCGAAATTGTTCTGACGCGATGCAGCACCGCCGACTGGTGGGGAAGACGACGAAGCATATTATTCGGCGTGGGAGTTTTCATTGTCGGTTATATTGTTCAGATTACGGCCATGAACAGCTGGATCCATATGATTATGGCACGAATCGTCACCGGCTTGGGTATTGGTAACTTGTCCGTGGGTGTCCCTTTGTACCAATCGGAGACGTCCCCCCGCGAGATTCGAGGCGCAGTCGTGGCTTCGTACCAACTCATGATTGCGATGGGCATCCTCAACGCGAGTACAGTGAATTGGGCCGTCCACAGACTGGGGGAAAGGGAGGTCTCGTGGCGTGTCGTCATCGGCATCGGTATTCTGATGTCTCTCCCCTTGGTATTTGGAATCATGTGCGTACCAGAGTCGCCGCGCTGGCTGGCCTCGCGAGGCGACTGGGAAGGGGCGCGCATGTCGCTTGCTCGCCTGCGAGGCAAAAAGCACGACCCTCGTAACCCTGTCATTGAAGAGGATCTTGGGGAGTTGAGGCAGGTTCTGGAGAAAGGGGGTCAAGTCAGTGAAGGATCGTGGCTGGAGTGCTTTTCTGCATCAACAAACACGCCCAAGGTTCTGTACAGAACCTTGCTCGGGTTCGGCATACATTTTTTGCAGCAATGGTCCGGGAACAATTTTTTCTTCTACTTTGGCGCAGCCATCTTTAGTTCTGCAGGTGTTCAAGACCCCCTCTTCACGCAGAATATTCTGGGAACGATCAATGTGCTTATGACCTTGTATGGCGTCTTTGTTGTCGAGAGGTTTGGACGTCGCTGGCCCCTTTTTATCGGTGCCCTCTGGCAGGCTGGGTGGTTCTTTATTTTTGCGGCCGTTTGCACTGCAAATCCGCCACACCCAAAGACTGGAATTATCATGATTGTGTGTGCCTGTATGTTTATCGCCTCTTTTGCCGGAACATGGGGACCGTTGACTTGGATCGTTGTTGGCGAGACATTCCCGCTTCGTACACGTGCAAAGCAAGCCTCTTTGGCCACGGCAGGAAACTGGCTAGGAAATTGTAAGTTGACTTGCGCCAAGGACTGCATGCGCTGACAAACATAGTCATGATTGGCTTTTTGACACCGGTTGCATTTCATGGAATAGGCTACGCGTTTGGCTTTGTCTTTGTTGTGGCCAACCTGGCTGCGGCACTGCTTGTATACTTGTGTTTGTATGAGTCTCGGGCGCTGAGTCTGGAGGACGTGGATCTCATGTATGGTCAAAAAGAGCTCAAGGCTTGGAACAGTTCCAAGTGGGTGCCGCCTGGGTATATCACAGGAAGACGGCGCGCTTGGCAGGCAGACGCGTCCATACAAAATGGCAATGGTAGAGAAGTTGGGGGAAATGCATAATTTCAGGTGTTTGAATAGTATCCTAGCTTGATAGTGTTATTCAACATGCTTAATGGAGGTTATTGTCAAGGTGTTGCCCACATGTTGTGTGCGATGAGCGTTGTGTGTTATTGGTTGCTCAAGCACATGTCTTGTCGACAAGAGTTGTTGGTAATCCGGTGTCTGATAATGGCTACGCGGAATTTTGCTAGCCGTGGCATGCACACGTCATTCTTGGTGAAACGAGCTCAATTATTCAGCTCATGATGGCCATTGTCAGTGTAGAGTGGAATATGGGCAGAGAACTGGAACAGGCTCCCGAGGGTGCCGGCCAACTGTCCATCGGGCACATTAAAAAGGGCAAATTTGCAACTCCACAATGGCGTACGAAGAGATAGACGAGGACCATTCAGGAAGAAATTATTAATGCCAAGGTCGGGTTCGCGATGGTCTTGGATTTATATAAATGCCCCGCCCCCTTTCAACCCAATGTCAAATTTTAGCACCATTTTTCTCCCTCCCGCACGCCACCACTCGCCAGCCCAAGTGCAGCCACCATCTGAAAGCGCCCGCGCTTTAGGTTCCGATTGTGCCACGAGGTGATCAGCACTTGTCATCTATCCAATCAAAAACGAGCATTCGCATCACATCACACGACACAGAAAACCATGGTCAATCCCAACTTTTCCATCCAGCCCAGCCAAGAGGCCGACATGCTTCGTTGTGCCGAAATTATGAGCGAAGCCTTTTCCACGGAAGCCATTGGCCCTCTGCTCTTTGGCCCGCACACGGCCACGTCATGGGCCAAGTCGGCGGCGGTGCACTGGCGCGTGCACAAGGAGCACATGGCTGCGTTTCCCTCGTGCCCGTACGCCATCAAGTGCGTGCACACGGACCCTGCAACGGGCGCAGAGACGATTGTCGGGACGGCCGAGTGGGCGATTTACGACCGCGCGCTCGCACCAGGGGAGGAGAAGCAGCTTCCCGACGACCCGTACACTGCGTACCTGGCTGCCGTGGAACCGGCCGCGAATCGGGCCAAGGCGGAGGTGGTGATGGCGCCCATGGCGAGGGTGAGGAAAGAGTTTGCGCGGGGGAGGCCGCACGGCTTCTTGTCGTTTATGGCGGTGGACGGGCGGTGGAGAAGGCAGGGCGCGGCGTCGGCGTGCGTGAGATGGGGCATGGACAGGTGCAGGGAGCTGGGCATACCGGCGTACCTCGAGGCGACTGAGGATGGGAGGAAGGCGTATGAGGGAATGGGGTGGGAGGTGGTGGACTTGCCTGGGCTGCCGTATCCGGCCATGATGTGGTGGCCAGAGGGTGTGAAGAGGTGGACGGATTGAGGATATTCTTGGGGGAGAAGATTTGAAATGGTGATTGAAAGAAGACTGGGGTCTGCCATTGGACAGACATGCAAGCAAAAAGTAGGGATTGGCGGTTGACATATTCCGACGAGAGAATAGATATTACGAGAACAGACATTACTAGCAAGCTATTATTAGACAAGACATTGCTGGAATAACTAGACACCACTAGAATAGACATTACTAAAGACAGGCTTGTACTTGGTTCTTGCCCGCGCTTGTTGTGTGAATGTCTCTGTGGAGTGTATCTAGAGGCTTCGACGTGGCAACTCTCCAATTGGTGCTCAGTCATGTTGTCCCCTCTACATCACGGTGCAAACAATCTATCTGACAACTTTTTTACCCGAGCATCGCCTGTTAGTCGTATTCCCAGCCTCGTCCTTAGCGCCTATCCCAGGGCTGAACAAAGCGCCACGGCAAACAATACGCACAAGGCAGTCTAGGCAGGCTGCCGGATAATATCATAATATACTTGAAAAAGATTACGGACTTCTGTTCGGGGATACATCTTTAAACTCCGGAAGGAGAAAGCGAGGAAGGGGAAGGGGGGGGATCGTTTGCCTGCATGCAGGCAAGGTAGCATCGAGGGAGGGCCACCATGACCACAGCCTTACGCCCTACGGGTAGGCTGGCCTGCCAGAGCGTCATAGCCTCCTTCATCCTGCATCGCTGACCAACCGCAGCCGCGTATTATGCAAGTTGGCCGGCTAGACTTTGCCGCTTTTTGATTGATAATGGAAGAGCAAAACGATGGTGGGTGTTGCAGGTGAGCAACAAGGCAGTTATCAGTATTAGGAAGACTAAAAACCCACTGCTCGCTTAGGATGGGGGCTTTTCTTCCCGCATGCTGCAACCTTTACGCCATTGTCGCCGCGGCCTACGCGCAAACCAAGGTCAACGGCAGCGCCAAGAGCAAGAGAATAGGCGCTTACGGGTGATGAGATTTGGTGGCCTTGTTTACGTGAGTTGTTCAAACTAGGCAGGATGAGTGGAGATGGTGTTGGTAGTTGGTAAGTCAGTGGTTGGCCACTTACCAACGCAGAGGAGGCCGTTCATTACAAACCCACGAGGTTGCAAAAAAAGACACCTTTGAGATACGTCAATTGACCCAAGACTCACTCGCCGGGTCTGCCTTGTCTATATCACACAAACCCGGTCCAACAACACCGTTGGGCCCCATCGCTGCCTGCTCCCCCAATTCCAACGACTCCATCGCGACCAGGCAAGCGCACCCCACACCCGCGGCCTCAATGACCGTGCACACTGAGGTTGCATCATCAACGGCTCAATCAGCTGGGGCTCGTCCAACGCCCGCACTGCAAAGGGGCGTTATCCCCGTTTCGGTTCACTCTTTGGAGCTTGATTCGTCCGCCGATGAGGGGGGCCATGGAAGCCAGAGCCGGATTAGCGCGGCCGCCCTGGTGCCTGCTGTTGGTAGTAGCTAAAGTGTTGGTAGCAAAAAAGTGTTGGTAGGCAGACAGGCAGATGAGTGAAAGAGGGAAAAAGAGGAAAACGGGCTACCAACAAGGCTGCCAGACAAGTATATAACAAGGAGGGAATGGAAGCATTCTTGAAGATGAAGCGCAACCATTCTCTTCAGCATCTTGCAAACACAAAGCAAAACTCCTTCTAAACTTGACGATTTTTGTTCCATCTTCTCTTTCCTCTTTCTTCTTCAGAAACACCAGTCAACATGCTCATGAACTCCCTTGCTTCCATCCAGGCCGCTGGCGTTTACACGGCCAACACGGTGCCGATTGAAAAAACGTACGGCATGCCCGCCTCGGCCAAAGACGGCGCGGGCAACGCCGCCCCCGGCGGCACAAAGGCGACGACTGCCACCAGTGAGTCGAGCCCGCCAAGCGAGGCGAGCGACTCGGTGACATGGAGCCCCTAGGTAGACAATGATGCTGCTGGTGGTGGTGACGGTGGCGCAAGCCCGGAGAAGGAGGCGCCACCAACCAACCAACAAAGTACTGGCGAGAGCGAAGAGACGGAGCAACAACGACCGATAAAACGCGAACAGACAGAGTAAAGAAGTTCTGAAGGAAGAACAAAAAAAAATCATATACGAAACACAAGATACGTGGTGTGGGGGGGAAATGATGCTCCAGAACACGGCATGGGACATTGAAGGAGGAGAGCGAGGCAATCTCGAAAATAGAGGCCATTGTGGACGGCCGAGGAACACCAAGTGAAAAGTGAATTTGCTATGTATAGTATATAAATTTACATGCTATATAGCAATGACTGCACAAATGTTCGTTACCGCGCTTAGAGACGAGGCGTGCGGGCGTCAATGTCTTGACTTGTGCAACGTGAACGGGGAGCAACCGCAAGCCCCCTGGGTCCCTGTTTTTCTTTAACCCCCAATCTGGGCAGCGGATCGGCCGGCGCACGGAGCATCAGCGCAGAAACAATCGTGGGGTAGTAGACTAACAGCTGCCATGTCGGATTTGCGAGACATGTTCAAGACAAGTTGACGACATGGGCGAGTCAGACATGTATGTTGGCGACGTCACAGGGCGGGTGCTGTAGAAAAGGTCGACATGTAAACGGATGCAAAAAAAAGAAAGTCGAGAACGGAATTGAATGTCAACAAGGTCGAAATGACTATGCATCTCAAGGTCGAAGATATTGATGGTTGTGGAAAGAAGATGGCTGTGTTATAAAAAAGAGTCATTCTATTCCTCTGCGAAAACCTAGCAACAACAAAGACGGCCCGAGAAAAAACGCCATGACAGCAAAACCGTTTATCGTGTCTTTCTCTCATCTCATCATCACCTGCGCGACTTGAACCTGTTACATGTATATGATGTATATATAGAATCGCTTCGTTTCTCAATTTCTTTTTTAGCTTCCAACATGACTATGGAGAAAGGAAATAAAATCATCGTATTTCAATCGTATTAAATCGTCATGGTCTCGTTTACCAGCCGCGGCCGGCCAGCTTCTCCTCGGGCTTCATCGAGTCGCAGTTGATGCCGACCATGGCCTCGCCGAGGCCGGTGCTGCACTCGGCCAGGACCTTGGCGTCCTTGTAGTGGGTGGTGGCGCGGACAATGGCCTTTGCGCGCTTGGCGGGGTCGCCGCTCTTGAAGATGCCGGAGCCGACAAAGACGCCGTCGCAGCCGAGCTGCATCATGAGGGCGGCGTCGGCGGGGGTGGCGACTCCGCCGGCGGCAAAGTTGACAACGGGCAGGCGACCGAGCTCGGCGGTCTGGCGGAGGAGCTCAGCGTCGACCTCGAGCTTGCGCGCCATGTCGCGGATGCGGATGATGCCGCCCTCTGCGAGCGCGGCCTTGGCCTCGGCGATTTGGCGGTTGACCGTCTTCATGTGGCGGACGGCCTCGACGACGTCGCCGGTGCCGGCCTCGCCCTTGGTGCGGATCATGGCGGCGCCTTCGGCGATGCGGCGGAGGGCCTCGCCGAGGTTGCGGCAGCCGCAGACAAAGGGCGCCTTGAAGGGAGATTTCTCGACGTGGTACTCGTCGTCGGCAGGGGTCAGCACCTCGGACTCGTCAATGTAGTCGACGCCGAGGGCCTCGAGCACCTGGCACTCGACAAAGTGGCCGATGCGGGCCTTGGCCATGACGGGGATGGTGACGGCGGCCTGGATCTCTTTGATGACAGCGGGGTCCGACATGCGGGCGACGCCGCCGTCCTTGCGGATGTCGGCGGGAACGCGCTCGAGGGCCATGACGGCGCAGGCGCCGGCCTCCTCAGCGATGCGGGCCTGCTCGGCATTGGTCACGTCCATGATGACGCCGCCCTTGAGCATCTGGGCGAGGCCGGCCTTGACGGCAAAGGAGGAAGCGGCCGAGGTGGAGCCGTTGCTGCCGTTGGTGGCGGGGGTCTCGGAAGTCATGTTGAAGATGATGTTTGTGTATGTGGTGTTGTTGAGGTGGGAGGAGAATGTCTAATGGCGTAAAACGTTAGCGATGTGTCAAGGTAGTCGTAGCGGCGGGAGGATGGGAGAGGCGACAGAGGCGAGAGAGGCTCAGAGAGAGAGAAACGCAGAGAGGGAAGAGAGAGACAGAGACAGAGACAGAGACGGACGGACGATTGCTTACAAGTTCAATTGAGACCGAAAAGAAAGTTGGTTATGGGGGAAAAAGATGAGATGTGAGAGGAGAATCTGGGGGAGGCGCGGAGCTAATAAAGATGTTGAGCTTATTACGGAACGAGTCAAGATGGTGGACGGAGTAGAAAGCGTGCGGCCATCGGAGAGTCGCGGATGGGCGCAGACGACATTTTTCTGTGGGAGCAGGCAAAGGCTGTCTATTTTTTTTTTTTTTTGCCCCTCCAGCCCTCCAGGTGGGTTAGCGTAGGCTTAAAGTCAACGAGGGGCACACAGACGAGAGGGGGAGGGGCACAAAGGTAGGTCAGATTATCCTGGGTTTGGTCTATATTACTCTGTATGCATCCAATGTCGAAAGTACTGCCAGAATAAGATTCATGTGGTCCGTTCGAGTGGTCCATTCAGGTCGCACCAATTCAGGTGGTACAGTATTATAGCTTGATTCGTTGCCAACGGGATAGCACAACAGCCTAACGAGTGCGAGGGCAGCTATCATGGTTCACTGCATCCCGTCACATCCGGCCAACGGCTGTATATGCAGATGGCCGCTTGGCAAATAAGACACCAAACGGGTAGCTGCCGCATAAATGAAAGCTGAATCTGCGTATCGCATTTTTGATCAATATTTGTCTCTTTTTCTTCTTAATCTACAGAAATGTGCAAACAACCAAGGTTGTACGGAGTACAGTCATATCAAAAAATAAAAATAAAAATTAAACCCCACCAAGGGTCCCCTGGCTAGCGCCCGCTGCGGACAGTCTCTTTTCGGTCTCTTGCAGGATGCGGTGCAAGATGCCGCTGCACGTCTCTTCTTTTTGACAATCCATTCATCTCGAGCCCGCCCAACCCGAGTTTGCTCTCGACACTTTACATGACGGTCCGGCTCTCGGCTAAGCCAAGCCATCGTTTCTTTTCCATTTATCTTGTCCATCGAACCATTTGTTCTCTCTCTTCTTCGCAACCTCACCCCCGAATTGGATAGTCTTGCAGCCCGGAACAAGGCGAAAATACAACCTACATCTGTCTGTACTCGACCGGTCAACGAAGCTTGCATATTCAACGTCTCTGATATATCGATAACGAACCCGATAAAGCGCCACCTTGCCAAACGTGACGATCATCAAGACGTGTTCACACCCGTCGATCGAGTCCTGCCTGCACCATCCATCCCATCTACCCTTACAAAGTAACCACAGCCAACAAAAACGTATCAGCAATATTTTGAGTATGAACTCGATGTAGGGCTGGTCTCAACACGGCTGCACCACCAACCGTCCGCACGCCTGGCCGGCATCTCACCTGGCGTGCATGACCATCGCTGCACGTACCCGGAGCCGCTGGTCTGTTCAGCCTCGCACCTACATGGCATCACACCCCATGCCCGTATGCACCAAATGACTTACAAAAATAAACTACTACAGCATCGCCAATTCGACTCTGCAGCGTCTTCTCCAACTGACCGGTTTGCTCGTGCATCATCTAATATGCAACCTGCTCAGATTGCTGCTTACTCCGCTGTGCGCCCTATTAATAACGACGACAGGAATTGTCACCTGCAACACGCACTGCATACCCTTATGGCTACCTGACCATCTTATGCCGCCGCCCCGAGAGCCCGGGTATGGGTACTCGATACGGCTGCGCTCGCTTCGACTCATCCTTTGTCACACTGAGTCGCCGGCCTGGTCTGGCCTAGGCCATCAAGCCATGAACCTTTTCCGTGCTCATCCAGGGCGCCTTCTCCACCGTTTTTACGCCGTGGTCGTCCACCTTTTTCCCCACCCCATGACTTTATTCCGTTACGTACAGGCCCGTGAGGCCGGGGAAAACCAACTTTGCCACTTTCTGCACCAGTTGACTGATGGAAATGCACCCCATCCCTTGGCATAATTCTTTCCCTCTGGCCAGCATCCTGCAGTGCATATTGTTCTGGTCCTATTTTCACAATGTTTTACTTTATCCGGATAAGGCGGCGTACATCATGCAAAACGCCCCTGCAAGGTACCACGACCAGCCGTTTGTACCAGTATTGAATCAAGCAAGGCGCACATGTGGTACTTGATACTTTGCTCTGGGTGGCGCGACGAGGGGTGTCCGAAGGCGGAGTTCCACTTTAAAAAAAAACTTGAAGCCGACAACTTTCTTGTCAGACTGCAACTATTATTGTCAAAGCCCGGCTTGAGCCGATAACGTTGAGCGGGTCGCCGCCTCCGGTGCCATCTTCACTCATTGCGCATGCATAACAATTCAACTCTACCCTTCAAGCTTGTTTCCTTAAATACAATCTCGACTTGCAGCATTATCCTCTCTCCCCCCGCCCCCCCTTTCTCCCCTTCGATCTATCTATTCCTTCCCCTCGATCCATTCATACTCCTTGCACATCTCATCATGCAGCCCACCACCACCACCGTCGGTGTCCTCGCCCTCCAGGGCGGCTTTGCCGAGCACGTCGCCCTCGTCCGCAAGGCCGCCGCCCACCTCCCCGATTCCTATCCGACCGCCGTCGTCGCCATCGAGGTGCGCACCCCCGACGAGCTGGCCCGCTGCGACGCCCTCATCATCCCCGGCGGCGAGAGCACCACCATTTCCTTTGTCGCCGCGCAGTCTGGCCTCCTTGAGCCACTGCGCGAGTTTGTAAAGTACGTCTTCTTCAGTCATTTTTCTCTTCTTATTCAGGTCCCGGAGTGAGAATGCTAACCTTATCTTCCCCCCAGAGTCCTCAAAAAACCTACCTGGGGCACATGCGCCGGCCTTATCCTCCTCTCCGAACAAGCCAACGCCACCAAAAAGGGCGGCCAGGCTCTCATCGGCGGCCTCGACGTCCGCGTCCACCGCAACCATTTCGGCCGCCAGATTGAGAGCTTCATCGCGCCCCTCGACCTGCCCTTCTTGCCCGACGCCGCCTCCCGTCCCTTTGACGGCGTCTTCATCCGCGCCCCCGTCGTCGAGGCGCTGCTGTCGCCGGCCGTCGCCGTCGTCGCCACTCTGCCCGACCGCGTCAACAAGGCCAAGCCCAAATCGGCCGTCTCCGAAGCGAACCCCGAGGATAATGCCGGTGACATTATCGCGGTCCGCCAGGGCAACGTGCTTGGGACGAGTTTCCACCCCGAGCTTACGACGGATGCGAGGATGCATGCCTGGTTCCTCCAGGAGTTTGTGCACAAGGAGTAGACGGACGTTATGATGGAATGAATCTAGAATAGATGCAACGGAATGCGAGATGCAAAGCAATAAGAAAGCCCACTTGGGTGAAATGATTCAGTTACGGCGTTGGGACTCTTTTGGGACATACATCATCATGGGCAGCACATCAGCCCGCAGCGCTTCATAGAACATAAAGCACTTTCCTTCTTTTTTTTCTCTTTTTTTTGGCTTCCGATAAGAGTCTACAGCAAACTCATCACCGTTTTGCTCGCTGGATCAGATGATTGTTGGGCGAGGCGCTCCAACGTGTTCCATCCTCCAGTCGCCGTGTCCCCCTCTGTCCAGGGAGAAGGCTATTTCGAAGCTTCTCCCGCTCAATGAAGAGGAATTTATGCGAGCTTGTGCATGACCTAGCCTGCAAATCAACCCAGCTACATAGTCACCAGGCATACTCTTCTGGCTAATACGAGCCCAGCAATATTCGAAAGCAGCAGTACTCGAGATCAAATAATAGGTAGGACGAGACGAACGCCTTTGGTGCCATGTATGAACAATTTATGGCTGCAAGAACTATCCCTGTGAGCGATGGGTGTAAATCCCACGACGGCATGAGACAAGCATCAGCTACAAGTGAGGCATCACCTACCGGACAATCACATTGGTCGAGACCGACATACATCAGACACACGGGCACAAGTTGACAGTGGTTGGTTAGAAGAATATAGAGCAATCTGACAAAGGAAACAACAAAAGATGAGCTTTTAGAAAGCAGCAGCAATCAATGTGAGAAAATGTGACTTGATGGCAAATCCCTCCCCCGAACGTACGCAAATCGCAACGCCAATTCGTGATTCGAAAGACTCAAGAAAATAATCAAGTGGCATGGTGTCGTCGTGTCAAGCGCGCAAAAAGCAACCGTGACCAAAAGATGAGCCCTGTAAAACAGACAAGACAAAGGAACCGCCGCCACAAAACTTTCGGCGACAACATCTTTCGATTTCAGCCCAACGCCCCGAAAAAAAGTCCCCCCAGCACAGAGTGAAAACCGCCTCCAGGGGAAAGCTGCCAAGATAAGACAAACAAACACACAACATCATGTGAGCCGAATTCCACAACGGAGCTTTGTGTAACACGGGTGATGCCCCCGTCCCAGCGAGCCGTTCAAGTCTTGTCTTCATCGAGTTGATAGTACACCAGATCTGTCGCATTTAAAAGTTCTACAGGTAGACGCACATGGTTAGCCTTGTCTCATACATGTGTGCCGCTTTCTACTCGGTTCCATTTACCTGGGGAGGGCCAGCAGGTCCAGGGGGGCCGGTAGGACCGGCAGGACCCTGGCCGGGAGCAGGACCGCCAAAGTGCTGAGGTCCATAAGGACCAGGGCCACCATGGCTAGGCATTCCCATGTAGTGAGGAGGAGGAGGGGCAGGGCGGTAGGGGGTACCAACGCCAGAGTTGTTCTGCGAGCGACCCCAGCTCAGGCGAACACGCGAGTTGCCAATAGGGTAGCCCTGCATCTGGTTGATGGCCATTTCGGCGGCGTGGCGGTGGACAAACTGGACAAAGCCGCAGCCCTTGCCAGGGGGGATCTTGACATAGGTGATTTCACCGAATCCCTGGAAAAAGGAGCGAAGCTCGTCTTCGGTGACGTAGCCCGAGAGGCCACCGACAAAGACGGTCGTGTTGTTGGGGTCGGTGAACTGGTTCATCTGCGTTGCAGGGTTGTAGCCGCCATAGGCGAAGCCCTGCATACCGTTCCACATTGGCTGTTGAGGCATGCCGCCACCCATCATAGGGCCGCCGTGGGGGCCGTGTCCGAAGCCGTGATTACCGCTGCAGGGATTAGCCCTCGTATTCTCAGCTGCGTTGAAGTCGAACGTACCGGTTCTTAGGAGTAGCAGTAGAGATGCGCATAGGTCGGTTACCACAATAGACACCCTGCATCTCGACGAGGGCACGCTGCTGATCATTTTCGTCAGAGAAGCGTACAAAGCCGTAGCCACGGCTCTGGCCCGACATGGCATCCGTCATGATCTTAGCTGACTTGCAGGACGGGAAGCGGGCCTGAAAGAGAGAGACTAAGACATATTCGTTGACCTCGGGACCGAGGTCGCCCACGAAGATGCTGTACTCGGGACCGCGATCGTCTCTTTTGCAGAGCGTTAGCATCGTTCAGAGAAAGGGAGTTTGGTGAGAAATTGTGAGGATGAATGTGGCAAACGTAAGTTTCTGGGCCTGACCAATAGTCACACAACACACGTCGAAGTGAAGGTGTATGTGACGATAG
Source organism: Beauveria varroae (assembly GCA_030780425.1). NCBI lineage: Eukaryota > Fungi > Ascomycota > Sordariomycetes > Hypocreales > Cordycipitaceae > Beauveria > Beauveria varroae. The sequence goes on along the minus strand of JAPFUP010000260.1, from coordinate 62,641 downwards.
AGACCCAAAGTGGGGCACAGGTGCATTGAGCGTGACTGCGCGTATGCAGCGCCCACCACCACAAGCGATACTATTTAATAAGGTGATTATGATTGTACGTACCTGCGGTCAACCAAGCCGCCACCGGAAGCCCAGTTGAGCTTGAACTGACGGGAGCTGTTGGGGACAGGATTGCCGTTAAGGCCCAGAGCCTTGGTGGCGGCGTCGGCCGTCTGGAATTCCACGAAGCAGTATCCGGCGTTGCTGATTTGTAAGCATTGGTCTAGTGGGGGAGAGTGCAGGATGCATACCCAGAGTTCTTGTCGCGGATAACCTTGACGTTGACAGTCTCACCAGAGGCGGACAGGAAGACACCCTTGATGAAGTTCTCGTCCATCCACGGCTCGAGCTCGCCCATCCACAAGGTTGTCTTGGCCTGGTCCTGGGAAGAGCCAGTAGGAGGAGGAGCGGACATGTCGCCGGAAGGGGGAGTGCCGTTGGCGTAAGCCATCTGGCCGTTGGAGGGGCCACCGTTGGCGGAAGCAGCACGGAAAGAAGGGTCGAGCTCCATGGTAATCTGGCGAGTCAGCATCGCTGTGGTGTTCTTGTCGATGCAGGATACACACTGGTCAGGTAACAATGTCAATGAGATTTAAATGCCGAGTGAGCGAGTGATCTGGGGTGTGTTAGCCGGCGTAGTGTGAGGAGCAGCAGCTGGGGGTATCAGCTGAGAGCAGCCGTACAAGAAATTAGTTGTCGAGAATGCTGGACTGGATGCAGATTGTTCGACAACGATTGACTAGAATTGTACTCGCAAAGGGTCGTAAATTCTTGAGGCGAAACAAGTCGTTATGGGCGTGGGGATCGAGAAAGCTGGTATCCGGACCGAAAAGCCGCGACACTGACAGGGTGGTCGTACAGAGAATACTGGCAAAGACACCGCGACGCCGAGTGGAAAAGAGAAGCAAATTGCTCTTCAAGACACGGGAAGGGAGGAAATGACAGAAGCAGGTTCCGACAAATTTCCCGGAAAAGCAGACGTAAGTTCTACCGAAAATTCGCAACGAACGTGGTAAAACAGTTGGACGATGACGAAATGACGAGAACCTAAAAGAGCGTTATTAGCACTTGGGGCGGTGGGTTGAGTCTTTGTTTGTCGTTCGTTTGCTGGTGTGAGCTCGGGTATGTGGTCCGTCGCGGCTGACGGGTACGCTGGGAGACGCGGGTCAAAGGGGGTTCTAATGTGGATGGAGCCGAGGCGGTTTCTGTAACAGTAACAGACGGCGAAAGAAGGCCGGGCATTGGCTGACAGGGCAAATGTAATATTGCTGTGATTTGACTGAATCCTTTGTATGCGTTGCCTGGTTGCGCGTCAGGACGCTCAACATCCGAGGCGGCCGAAGACGAATGGCCAAAACGGTAAAGGGCTTTGCGACACGGACAATTTCGGGAGCAATGCGCCATTGGGGGCAACCGAGGCGGGCAAAAAAAATCCCAAAGCCACAACTAGTCAGAAGCATAGCCCCTGGCAGCTAGCCAGTTGTCGCCCAGCAAGAAGCGATTGCTGCCTGTGACGAGATGCAGCTAGTAGAGACATATACCAGGCGCGGCCACGTCATGCGGCGCAGGCAGTCATCCATTGAGGTGTCGGGCGAGATTCATCAGATGCATCAATGATTCAATAGGGATAGCATCATCGTGGTAGCTTTCAAAGGTAGAATCGCACAAGCCAGGTCTTTTTCGCGGTGTGTCGGCCATGTCGCGATTCGTTGAGGGGTAGGTCGGTAGAGTTTTTGAGGCGCGGTAGGGAGCCACCCAAGCGCACACCAGCAAACAGAAACGGTCGAGTAGGCAAAAAGGCGCAAAGGCGCGAGGGGAGGAATTGCGTAACTGGTAAACTTACTTTTAAGCGCCCGCAAAACAAACGTAAATCTCTTGACAATATCCGAAACACGCACAAGGGAAAACTCGCAGTAGCCTTGACGGAGAGGGGGAAGGAAAAGATGTGTGGAAGGGAGAAGAAGGGAAGGACGCGCGAGGCAGCGAATGATTAGGTTAGGAAACTTTTTTGTGTCTCTTTCCGGTGGGAGCAGCAGGCGGGAGCAGCTGGCGAGCGAAGACGAGGACAAGGCGCAAAGTGGTGCAAAGCTAAGCCGTTTTTAGTAGTGGACCAGTGGAACAAGAGATAAAAGCAAATATAAAAGAAATAAAAGAAAATTGGGAAAATGAAGAAAATTGGCCCAGTAGAGGCTTGTGCTGGGTCCAGTGACGGGCGGGCAGAGTGCTCCGCAGGGGAGAGAAGGCGCTGGAAACGTCGTGACAGTGGGTGTTGTAAAGTGCCTCACAGAGTCACAACGACTCCAAACAGCTGCCACAGTGATTGAGAGCACTAAAGATGACGCTCCGAGTCCACCCTAGCCCACTGTTGCACCAGCCACTGATGAGAGGCGCTACCTGCCACCTGTCTGGCTGACCAAGCCGCTGCTCAACTGACGCGAGTGTGCTTGGCAGCTTGGATGCTTGGGAAATGCTTCTCAACTTACCTCGTGCAGACTAGACAATATTCACCAAGATCGACCGGGGCAGCGTATCTTTGCTTTTGCGAGAAAGCAAGGGATCGAGGTTTGGCCAGGAACAGGCTTCTTCTTCTATTCGTATTAGAATATCCGTACCATGCATTGTAGTGCAGACGCGGCGGGAGTCCGACACGGCAGCGCAACACGGCGTACACGACCAGGAAAGCACACGTCGTCAAACCAGGAAGAGTCACTCACTGTATTCGTAGTTGTGAGCCGCAGAATAACAAAGCAGCCTGTGGATCGGCCTTCTGCAGTGCGACAACAGGGTCTTGAGCAGATGTGAAGCAGCGCAATACAATGCACGGGTCAACAGAGCAGCGCGAGCAGGCAATGACAGAAGCAGAAGAATAAGCGATCAAGACTGAATGAGTTCAATCAGGCAGCAATTCACGATGAAAGAGTAGAATTTTTAAAAAAATGGAGGGGAGACAACCGGCGAACCACAAGCGGCCAGCCGAGAGCGCACGATCAATGATCAGAGTCACAGTCATACATTTGGCGTACTGGGAGTCAATTGGATGTATCCCTGTGGCCCGAGGCAAAACCGTGTACCAGACGAGAATGGCACGCTGGCAAACCAAGCAGAGCGCTGCCATTGCTGCCTATCTTACACAACCGACTGCAACCACCACAAACAAAATGTACATAGCTGATGCGCCCCATCAATGTCTGCTAGGAGCAGCCATGGAGATCGCCTGTGGTCTCGACCACGGGCACACTGGATGAGCTCCTCGATCGCCATCCCACCATTGTGGCAGCGTGGACAGCGACATTTGGCGCTGTCGGTAGATGGCCATACTTGGAGAAGCCGGGAATGGCTAGCGCATCCCTTGCAGAGTTGGCAATGCACCTAGGTAAATTGTGGTATGCCTCTGAAGTACTCCGTAATTGTCTGGCTAGCTGCTGACAGCTCCGTTTGCAGTTCGTGCCCTTTTCTCCATCATGCACCAATGCAGACTCGTATCAGAGCAAGCCACCCTTGATAAACATCCAGCCAATCTCTTTCCTCGTCCTGTCCTCCCGCCGAGGCCCCATGGTTGACTCTGAAACACGAGCATTGCCAACGCACGGCAGCTTGCACGCAGTCCAGCTCAAGCCACGCCGCGGCCGGCCGGTTCCTGCAGCTAGAAATTCGAGGACGTGCCCGGCGAAAGGACTCGAAGGTGCTTGACACTTACCTGCAGCTACGAATTTACTGCAACACAACTTACAAGAGTTTTTCAGCTCGCGATTTCGATTGATACCCCCAGCTGTGTTGCCTACATGCTGCTGATGAAGATGGTTCGCTCTCTCTGGTATGCCTCCTTTCTCTCCTGTGCTGCGGAGAAGCCACTGCTGTACCTATTAAGTAGTGGACCCCTCCAGCCCCAAAGCCTCGTAGGTACTTTCTGGACGCCTTTGCTGGCTGCTGCCTTCAACCTCTCTGTCTGAGTCCCAAGCCTGTCCAATACCCATCGACTCCTAACAGCCCAGTATGGACACCACCATACAAACTTGTTAGCAGCTCCTCTTCCACTCAAACATCGACGTCGACGCCCATCGCCTCCTCCTATCAGTTAGCAACGTGACGCTGGCCATCTGCACGTCATTCAGGCACAAAAAACTTCTCCTGTCTCGTGTCTCCATCGACCATCGTCAAACACCCAAGCGTGCCTCGATTCATGCAACCAAGCGCGACGGCATGAATCAATGGCTGCATAGAATCCCTTCAACCATCCCACCATCCTCAATTAGAGTTTACACCCACCTCAAGCTGATAACCATCCGTGCTTTACGTTCCTTGTAGCCACTATTATCTGGCAGGTTGGCTGGGCTCTCCGCGTACAGTAACATTCTTCACATAGTCTTCAATGCCCTATCGGCTACGCTCCAGTCATGGTTATTTGCGTCACCTTCTTTTGGCCGATCCCCTTTCGCTGCCTGTTGCTGCCTGGTGCTGCCACGATTATCGCGTTCCCTCCCTTGATGTACTTGATGTACCCCGGCAACTGGCTTGGCTTTGATGATCCTGCCCGCTACGAACCGAGACAGGCCCATCTCCTTTGATTCTGATCTATTTTGCTTCTCTCGCCCAGCACAAGAGCACCACAGCAGCTCATCGCGTTTTCGGTGCCTCCCTGCCTAGTACGATTACGAATCTCGCCTCACAACTTGGCGATTGTCTATTGGGATGGATCATGAACATGGATACGTCGCCCTTTTCCTTTTACTCCTGCCGAAACCAAACCTAAATCGCCTGGTACTGAGACCACCGACGCTTTCCAGCTGTACAGGCATTGTGCCCCTCTCGCGCGACAATAGCGTCTCACCCCAATGCTTTACAGCCGTCATACGATGTAGATTTTGTAGTGTCCGTACGAATACACTAGCCATTTCTACGCATCGCCTTGGCCCTCGTCTTTGTTTGTCTTTATATATCACAACAAGGCCGCAGTTACTACTTCGATAGCCTTCATTGGCGCGATACGCCAATACCCGACGAATTTACTAGTTGCTCCCTCGGTCAATGGCTCAAACAGTACCTCCAGGCTCATTGTAATTCACAAGCAAGCAAGATAGCTATGCCACGGTCATTGCCACCCACCTCGCTGCCATTATCCTGGCATTCAGTAATAGTAAGGCCAAGGAACCTCTTGATGCGAGGTGTGGCACCCCTTGACAGCGCCCCTCAGCCGTCCAAGCTACGCCGACAAATGATATCGCTCTCCAGGATCTTGGGAAGTTTGCAAAGAATAATGGTCTGGCACTAAAATAGTGCATTATTTTTTGGGCGGATTTGCTTTGGTTTGCTCGCGACGATCCTCTGGACTTTGCGCTGCAGGGATTCTATACTGCGCTATACTTGCGAGTGCCACGCAGCTTATAAGTTCTACCTCGAGAACTAGATGATCTTGTCACAGAGACCCAATTGTGCTCTGCGTCTACAAAGCTGCCAAGCTCTTTGCTGTGGCATCCAAGTGGTGGGGCGTAACTTCTCGAAGTGGTTGGGAAGTCGAGTGGGTGTTTCGCAGCTGGCCCTGTGCGGATCTGCGGCGTCTTGATGGGGGGAAACTGACGTGCTATTCGAAATGGGGCAGGGACTCTTTGCCACAATGTGCTCATGTAAAGATCCAATGGGAAACCATCGCCAACGCATAAAATACCTATAGTTGGACATTGACACTTGGCATCTTCAGAAGCTCGACAATGGCTACAACGGTCACCAATGGGTTGACCATGCTGCGCTTTTTATCCCACGACATGATCTTCGGGGCTGTGAGCCAAAGTACATATCCATGCCGAGTCTGCCGTGCCAGAGAAGCCAATGTCGGCGCTCCTCCGATCACGACGCCGGCTTGCTCGAGTCTTTGCTGGTCTCGTCGCAACTACCCACTTTGACACGGTGTACGTGACGCACGACTACTATGGTATATTCACACGTAATCAGCGAGAATCTTCACGACGGTCGCACCCGAATAGAATCTGGCAACTTTCAAATAGCCTACGGATTGATGCTTGTATGCAGTCGTGGTGACATTGGCCGGCTACAGTGCGCAGCTGAACGAAGTTGCTTAGTCAGGATTTTCGTGTCGTAAACGCTGACGCCTGGCAGGCGACAGCTGTCTACATCATCAAGGCGTCGGGTTTGCTATTTGCCATCTCAAAGCGTCTATAACGTAAAACTCTGCTCATGTCATTGCTTTTGGCATTTCTCAGGCGTTTGTGATGTTGAGCGCACCATTGCACCACTGTGTATTGACTTGACTCCTTCCTTCAACCACGCGCAGCACCATCGTAGGACCGTGATGGCTGCTCCGTCTACGGAGCAAAAAGAGCTCCAGCTCGTCGAGACTGTCGAGTTCAAAATCTTGGGCGTCGCAAACAAGGAGGAGAAACTCCATGAGCTGCTACAGCGCTATCTGGCGCCCCTGATATTGAAAGCCGCCAGTGACCATGCCAGCGTCCGCGGCAGGGTATGAGGGCACTTGACTAAGCTAGAATCTTGATAATCTAACATGGCAAAAGGTTATTCAAATATTGGCCCGTCTGAAGACATTCATACAGCCACCGCAGTAAGTAATCTCCAGTCCGCGTTTCTTGGGTGCTTGCTCACCGTCGGTAGAGTCATCTTGCCCGTTAAGGCGCTATTGCAGCAGTACAGGACAACCGACTCCGCTGTCATCAAGCAGCTGGATCTTTCCTTCATTCTACACAGCATCGAGCGGATCGATGTAGAAGACCGGCGTGATCTTCTCCCCATCGCGCTCAAGGGTCTTGCGGCAGATCAGAATCAGTCCCGAGCCGCGACTATTCTCAACATCATCCTTCGCCTGATCCTAGACATAAGAATACCGCCTCGTGGAAGCAAAGATGATGAAGTGTTCAGAACAGCTCTTGGTCTAGAAGATGCGGCCGACGCAAAGTATCTAGCCTACTTGCTCGGCGTGTTCCTTCGACTCCGAGCGGCGTCAGGCTCCCAAACACTGGCCCAGTCCAATCCCACACTTTCAAGCTTGGATCTGGCTTTGTTCCCGGCTGAAAGTCCAGACACGGAGAAGCTGCTCCGTCGCATATCTGAACTCAAGATTAAGGTCGTAACCCTGCTCGCCAGTGCCGCCTTTACCGATGAAGAGAAGTTCCTCCCTGCGCTGTATGCTGCTGCAAGCTTCGACGGCAGAGTGGCCTCAACCGGCGAGGAGGTCATCAAGAGGAGCTCCGTTTCTCTCGAGGACGAGGCCCTTGTCGAGCGCCTATTTGCTGCTCATGCCTCGCTTCCCGCCGCCAATCGCACCCGAATCCTCGGTATGCTGTCCAAGTCGGCCATTTCGACAACCATGACAAACAATATCATGATGGTCGTAACACTCGACTTCATGCCACCACAGGAAGGTTCCTCATCAAACTCGCTACAGCCCTCGAGCGCCCTGGAACGAACCAAACTACACAAGGCTCTATTTCAGTACATGTCTTGGGTCGCTCAAATTGGCCCGTCCAAAAAAGGCTTCACAATCGGACCACAACTGATTCAAAAGATGCGAGAATATGTTGAAAGCCAAGGCTGGCCTCTTGCTGAGTCCAGTACGAATGATGATGTAAAGCTTCGATCGCGCGCATATGAGACGATTGGCCTATTGGCACGGAGCGCAGATATGCCAACAGATGACAAACTCAATCTTGCTGCATGGCTGTTTCGCTCATTATCAGAAGACTCTACCAACGACGCCATTGTCAACATTGACGGTGCTCTTTCCAGTCTGACTGCGAATATCGATCCTAGTACCACGGCTGGCAACTTGATGTTCAGAAGCATGCTGCTCAACTACATGTCGTTAGCCGACGAAGCCCCCGCCGTCCGCAGCACTCGCCACGCCGTTGTCAAGTGGGCGAATCAATGTCTTCCCTTCTCCGACGTCTACGCCAGATGGATTGACATCCTGGCTATCGCCGGTCAATACAACGAGCGCAATGATGTCATCGAGCAAGGCCACAAGGGTCTTGATCCGTGGACTTACTTCGCGCATAGCCAGGCTAATACGCAAATGCCTAATTGGAAGAACATGGCAGGCACATACTTTGATTCTCTTATTGAACCCGCACCAAAGGCGAGCGGACAGTCGGTCAATGGGCTGCCAACTTTGCCCGTGCGTCCAGTTTTCCAGAATTTTCACGGATCACGCATTCTTGCCTTTCCCATCGCTTTAAAGTATTGCAAAAACGTTATGCTTCTCTCGGCCCTGGGTGACTTTACCGTGCAGCCGGACTGGATGCAAGCGTTGAGCGCGCAGCTGAAAAACGACATCAAGACTCAAGACAAGGTTCGCGCGTACCTGGCGAAAATTGATTCGAAAGAGCTCGTATTCTATCTCCAGACGTGCCTCGAGGGCGCTTTTGTCGAAGACGCTCCTATTGTGGAAGACTGTATACGTTGCTTTGTTGAAGTGGCGTCGCTGGCACAGGCCGAGACTATTGGCCAGCTCACGGGGCATACAATGCGTCTGCTTCCTCTGGTGAAGTCGAACAATCGAGAAATCAGAACGCTTGCTTCCAAGGCTGTTGGAATTCTGGCCGCACATCCTGCCAATAATACCGATGCCGTCTCGAATTTTGCGGTCACGCTACACAGCTTTTTTGACAACGCGCAGAGAAAGGCTGGCCCAGACCTGAATGCTGCAGAGGGTGCGTTGACGGCATTTGGTTACCTACAGTCTCGATGCGTCTATTATAATCGTGATGTGCCCGAGACTGTCTATCCTTTATCATATCTTGCAGATGAGTCTACACCGGTCTCACTTTTCGAGGCGGCTCTTGACTCGTTTGCCCAGCTCTGGTCTGCCAAGCTGTCTGTACCTTTGTCGAAAGGCGAGCACAGCTTGGAAGACATCGTCAAGAGACTTGCAGCACAAGCTAAAAAAGGAAATGAGCGTGCCATTGCCGCGCTCGGCCGCCTCGCGTCTGCCATTGATGTCGGCCAACTCAAAGACGCAAGCTCTGCAAGTCCGGAATGGGAACAAGGCACACTCGGTGCTATCTTGAAAGACCTGTTCGCTCTTCACGAATTAAAGCAGGTTGAGGTTCACTTCGCCGTAGGAGAAGCTATCACAGCAGCCATTGCTCGATGGGAGTCTGACCAGGTCAAGTTGGGCATGGACGTCGAGTGCCACGGCAACGAGTTTCGAAGCGAAGCCTTGGGCTCCATCATTTCCGCAGTTCTGAGCAAGCTTTTTACCGACTGTAAAGGCACCAAGCCTTCTCTGCTCAAGGCGTCTGGCATCTGGTTGTTCTGCATTGTTCAGTACTGCTCTCACATTGAGCAGGTCCAGTCTCGTCTGCGCGAAGCACAAAGTGCCTTTATGCGCTTATTGAACGCGCGTGATGAGCTTGTGCAGGAAACAGCCTCCCGTGGGCTGTCCCTTGTCTACGAAAGAGGCGATGCCGACCTCAAGTCTGCGCTGGTCAAGGACCTCGTGTCGGCTTTCACGGGCTCTGGCACGCAGCTGAAGGTGGAGGAGGATACGGAGCTATTTGAGCCTGGCGCTTTGCCCACTGGAGAAGGCAACTCGGTCACATCGTACAAGGACATTGTCAACCTCGCAAACGAAGTCGGCGATCAGCGACTGGTTTACAAATTCATGTCCCTTGCTGCCAATGCCGCAACCTGGTCTACACGATCTGCTTTCGGCCGTTTCGGCCTAAGCAACATTTTGTCAGAGTCCGAGGTTGACCCAAAACTATACCCTAAGCTTTACAGATATCGCTTCGATCCAAATTCCAATGTCCAGAGGTCCATGGATGACATTTGGAAATCCCTCATCAAGGATACCAACAGCACTATAGATCAGCACTTTGACGCCATCATGGAGGACCTTTTGAAGAGCATCCTCGGCCGCGAGTGGCGAATGCGAGAAGCTAGCTGTGCCGCCATTGCTGAACTCGTTCACGGCCGTCCATTCGTGCAGTATGAAAAATACTATCGTGATATCTGGACTGCGGCCCTCAAGGTCCTTGATGATGTCAAAGGCAGTGTGCGTGAAGCAGCTCTGAAGCTCTGCATGGGGCTCTCCAACGGCCTCGTGCGCCAATTGGAAGAGAGCAACCATAGCACAGCTGCCAAGGCAATGATGAAAGAAGCACTGCCCTTTCTGCTGTCCGAAAAGGGCATCGAAAATTCCGCGCAAGATGTGCAAATCTTTGCCACGATTACAGTCATGAAAATCTGTAAGCACGGTGGTGTATCTCTGAGGCCATTCATCTCCGAAATTGTTTCCCACATGCTCGGTTTGCTGAGCACAATCGAACCGCAGCAAATCAACTACCACTATCAGCGAGCTGGCGAAGAAAGCCGCGATCAGATCGACAAGCTGCGATCGCAAATGGTGAACCAATCTCCCATTTCCGAGGCCATTGAGAATTGTCTGCGCTTTGTCGATGCCGACGTCATGGTGCAATTAGCCCCAAAGCTGGAGACAACAATCAAGAGCGCCATTGGCATGCCGACCAAGATTGGGTGCAGTCGTGTTCTGACGACGTTGTTCACGCGACACACCAATGACATCAAGCCGCTGTCGGGCAAGTTCTTGAAACTGCTTGAAAAGCAGACTCTGGATAAGAATGACGAAGTGAGCCAAGCATATGCCAGAGCGGCTGCCTATATCATGAGAGCAGTGGGAGACATCGATCGACAACGCTTCTGCAGTGGTCTGGTGGAGCTGTACTTTAACGGCGAGGATGAAAATCGCCGTCAAAAAGTATCAGACGTCGTAGTCTCCTTGGCCAAAATTTCGCCCGACCACTTCTCGAGCCAAGAAGCGGATCTACTGCCATTCTCGTATCTGGGATCTCACGACACCGACGAGTACACCAGCAAGGTTTTCAAAGAAGTATGGAGCCAACACGCTGGCAGCAGTCGTACTGTCATGCGGCACATCCCGGAGATTGTCGCACTGGTCGAGCGTTGTCTAGCTACTACACAATGGGCACTCAAGCACACAGGTGCTTTTACCATTGCGGCAGCGGTCTCAGACGTAGTGAGCGCAACCGAAATGACGGGTGGTGTTAGCGAGGTCAACTGCAAGGCACTCTGGCCGGCTTTTGACAAGGCTCTGGCGCTCAAGACGTTTCCTGGCAAAGAAAAAGTGCTTGCATCGTTTCCAAAATTTGTCAAAAGCGGCCAGGTATTCTGGCAAGGCAACGAGCAGATTGCGACGCAGATGAAAAAGATTGCCATTCGCGAAGCGAAGCGCAACAATGACGAGTACCGCCCGCATGCTTTTCACAGCCTGTGGGAGTTTGCCAAGGCAAGAACTGATTTAGACCTCCTGGGGGAGATCACCGACATTGTCACCCCGCACTTGGATGCCGTCACCGACGACGACAAGATGGACGTGGACTCTAAAGAGGACAAGGGTCTGGACACGGCGCAGAACGGCCTTGAGGCCATTGCACGCGGCTACACGCGCTCACCGTCACGCGACGTCGCTCTCGTCGCCGCCTCTGTCATCAAGACGTTGCAGCCATACCTATCCCACCAGAAATTCGGCTCGATCAAACGCGAAGTCTGGTACAAATGCGTCGCCGACTTAATGACGGAAGCCGCCGAGCTGAAGAGCGCTCGCACTGCGACAACGGACAGCGCTGCCACCTTTTCGGCGTACCTAGATAGCCTGGACCTGGACAAGGCGGAGACGGGCACGCATCCGCAGCGTGTGCAGCGCATCGAGGCCGTGGCGGCGGCGATCAAGGCGCAAGAGGCTGGCGTTTTCGGAACAACGGCGGACGGAAAAAGCAAGTTGAGGGAGGTGGTTCAGCGGGCGGTGCAGGAGGAGAGGGCGACGGATCTGCAGCGGTCGTGGAAGAAGATCCTGGAGGAGCTAAATTAGAGACTATTAATAGCATCTTGATGAATATTGAAAGCAGTTACATCGACTCCCCTGTCATTTACGTCTCGCCTACTGCTTTACATCCACCTTGACGACTCGAACTAGGAGTCGCTTGTCATGAATACATCTTGATCACTGTTGACCCTGAAGCAAGACCTCAAGAATCACACCGCATAGACACGACGAGGAATGAAATTTGAGAATCAGTCACAGGGACAGAATGATGTATACTCTATGTGTAAACTTCTGTCGATGATGAAGTTGCGAAATCTCATTCCAGAAAGCAATAACAATTGGTTTGCATCGCCTTCGCACTACCGTCGTGATGCCCGCATCGCGACCTACTTTTCCTGCTCCCCAACACCGACTGCTCGACCTGAGCCCTCGTTTGATGTCGTTTCTAGGGCGCTCTCTTCGTCAGGACCATTCCTGAACTGCGCATTCTGCTCCTTGGACTTGAAGCCTGTCGGCGAGAACTTGCTTCTCGCGCGAATCTGCGGGCCGTATTTGTAGAAGAGGAATGGGATAATAGCTAGAAGCGCACCTACGCCACCGACCAGAGAGCCGCCGCCGCCAATGCCCATGGCGGAGAACATTTGGCGCGTGAACAGCGGCGCGGCGGCACCGCCAGCTGACCGGACAACGGTGTTGGCGGCGAGGGCGGAAGCGGCGTACATGAGGTAGACGTCGACGAGGTAGTTGAAGTAGGCGACGAAGACGAGCAGCATGTTGGCGGACAAGACACCGCCACCAATGGTAGGCACAATCCAGTGAACGGAGCTTGTGGGTGATGGTTAGCCCCGTGCAGTTTGGGTTGGAAAATGACAAGAGTCAAAACGTACTTGTAGTTGGCGGACCATGCAAGCCAGAACATGCTGATGAAGAAGCCAATGCCACCAACCATGGCAAGCGGCAAGCGATCTTCGGGAGTCAGCTCGGATATCTTGAGGCTGCCATTGGCAATCTTTCTTTGTCTGAGATGCGAGTCCAAGGCCACGATCGCTCCGCCGCAGGCAGCTCCGACCGCAGTGCCGAGAAGCGGCAACTCTCCAATACCGGCGTTCCACCCACGCATCTTTTGAAAGACGAGGGGATAGATGGAGAAGAGCATGTAGAGTAGCATGTAGACGACGGCCAGATAGATGGCGCACAGCAGCGATATCGTGTCAAAAAGAATAATCCAAGGCCGTGTCAGTGCAACCTTGTAAGCGGCGCCGAGGGAGCGATCCGAGTCTTCAATCTCGGCCTTGGCCTGCGGGAACCCGTTTTGCCGCGCGCGCTTGGCCTTTTGCAAGAGGACAATCGGGGGGTATGTTTCGGGAATGGTGATGACGAGCAGCATAGTGAAAGAAGCCAGCCAGAGCAGCATCCAGAAGCACCAGCGCCAGCCGTCGTCGCCTTTGCTGAGCTGCAAAAAGCCGGCGACGACGGGGCCGACGGCGGGTCCAATCCAGACCATGGTCGAGAAGCAGGCAAAAGCCGTGGCGCGGTGCACGGGGTCCCAGAGGTCGACGAGCACACCCGGCGCGTTGCTCAGCGGGGCCGAGGCGAAAGTGCCGGTGAGGAAGCGGCCGACGAGCAGCGCGGCAAAATTGGGTGGCCACGAGGTTAAAAAGCTGAAAGCGACGTAGCCGGCAAAAGTGACGATAAAGATTATGCGGCGGCCGTAGAATTCGCTGAGGGGCGCAAAGAGTAGAGGGCCGGCGCAGTAGCCGAGTAGGAAGAGGGTGACGGTCAGGGCGGAGACTTCGGCGGAGACGTGGAAATGCTTGTCGAGGGAGGCGTTGACGGCGCTGGGCGCGGAGGAGGCCATGGTGGCGTTGAGGACGAGGAGCACGGAGACGGCGGAGATGCCGGCGCGGCGGGCCATGCTCCAGTTCATGGGGTTTTCGGGGTCAGAGGGCGCAAAGTCGACATAGCCGCGGGCGTTGAGAAAGGGAGCTTGTGAGCGGTCGACCTCATGGGTGCGGATGGGCTTGTTGGTCGCGGAGGAGAAGACCCGGCTGATGTGCTCCATGATGGAGGGAAGGGTCGGACTGCAGTCCGGGTTGTTCTGCAGTCCGGGGTTGTTGGAGTCGTGTAAGTGAGAAGGCTGGCTGCTGGTGCTGTCTAGAGAGGCTCTTGGAGAGGCGTTATGCGAGGCTGTCAATCATCGCTGCATGTAGTGCATGCATGCAGGATCCGAGTGTCTTGGATGGGTAACGTGGGAGGACATGATGGTATTTAGATGGCCTGGACGTCGGCCGCGGAATTCTCCCGGTCGACTTGACCGCGAACATGTCCAGAAGCCGGCGCCGACCATGGCGTGGTGTCGTCATGAACGCTAGTTATTAGGTCCGTCCCCCTCATGTGAGATTTGAAATACTGGCGCTAGCAGCCATCCGCGGACAATTCATTGTTGTAAACAAATATGTATAGCCGGAAGCACCGTCTTAGTGTTAGCGGCGTCCGCATTCACCACGTTGATAGGTTGGAACTTCACCATTTAACGCGAAAGCAAGTAACCTGTTACAAATTCTGGCAGAGCGATCAGGTAAAGCTCAGCTTGTCTCGCATTTTTCTCTTCTCATTGCGTTTTCACTTATCCCAAAGTCGGCTTACACGTCTGTTCGCGAGTCGGCAAGAGCTGTAAAGTGTGGTCGGATTTAAGGAGCACGCGAGTCCGCGGATAAAGGGGTCGCTGCCCATCTTCCCCAGTCTTTTCGTCTTGGAGCAAGGCTATGATATCATAGGCCAGCAACAGCGTGAAACTGGCTTCCGACGTGTCCGGCTTGCTTCCGCGTTGCGGTGGGCTCCCTTGTCAGCATGTGCCTCCATGATTGCAGATCTACATTTGCACGAGTATTCCATGGACTGACCTTGTCACACAATGAATGAGTATGTACCTTCAAGATGCTTCCTCTGTTGAAGCCTGTGAGACGGCGGACGGGTAGTGGAAAGCGCCGTCTCTCTCAACTCTTTTGCGATAGCGCCAAACTGTTTAGACAGCCGCTAATGGAGAGTACCGATGTGCCAGCCCATGCCCATGATTCGCAAGATGAAATAGAAAAGGCTCTCTCCGCTGTGAAAGATCATTTATACTGGTGAGTGGACTTTACCCCGCTGATTTGGAGGCAGCATGCATGGAAGCCGCTCCCGGAAGTCCCACTGCTATCCATGGTTTTTGACTTTGGAGGACTCCGTTTCAAGCAGCAAGTATTTAATTGCGACCGTAGAAGTCTAGCACTTGAATACTGGTGCAAATGGCAATCCAAAGATTGTTGGGCTTTGCATACGCATGCGGTTTATACGTGTCCTTTGATGAATAGATGAGTGCAGGACGATGCAAATCCTCAGCAAACATGGCAAAAGCCTTCTCAGGGATAGCACTTCTTTGCCTGCGCAATCGGGACTAGATCCGGGTGCCCTTGCCGGGCCCTCAATACAGCTTCCCAGACGAAATTCAGCTCTCAACTTTCCGAGACAACATCATTTCCCGCGTTGGTTAAATATTTCAAATTGTCTGCAGCGAACCAGTTCGAATTGTCTTGGGCCGTTTCTTTCAATTTTGTGAATGACTTGAATGACCATGGCCCTTTCCAAACTTGCTCTACTGGCCGGTGCGGTCGGGGTTTCCGCTCATGTTGCGCAGAGCCTGACCGGCTCGTTTGACGCCGTTGACGCGGCATCCGAATGTCGGCTCCCCCCCGCCATTGATCCGTCCCGGGACGGCCTGCCGCAAAGCTACAAGCTTTGGGGCGACGAGTCTGCACTCTCGCAGCAGGTCAAGCGTCTCCAAGCCATTATCCGCGTGCCGTCTGTCTGCTACGACGATCTTGGCCCGATCGGCGAAGACGAGCGCTGGAAGCCTTTTGACGAGCTGCACCGAGTTATCGAGGAACTGTATCCCGTGATGTAAGTGGTTTGCCGACTCACAAGCCCTAAAAGGTTCATTACTGACATGCTGTAGCTACAAGCGTGCCAGGGTGGAAAAAATCAACACCTATGGTCTCCTCTACACCATCCAGGGCAGCGACTCCAATCTCAAGCCGATGTTGCTGATGGCTCACCAGGATGTCGTTCCTGTCGGCGACAGGTCCGCCTGGACTCATGACCCTTTTGAAGCGTACTATGACGGCGAGTACCTCTGGGGACGAGGTACCGGCGACGATAAGAACTGCCTGGCGGCCATCTTGTCGACTCTGGAGACAATGCTCGGCTCTACTGACTGGAAGCCACGCCGCACCATTCTCGTTGCGTTTGGCTTTGACGAGGAGTGCTCCGGCTACCGCGGCGCGCAGCCGATTGCAAAAAAGCTGACGGAGCGCTACGGCGACGACGGCCTGGCCGTCATCCTTGACGAGGGCGGCTTCGGCATCCAGACGGTTGGCAACGCCAAGTACGCACTGCCTAGCATCACCGAAAAGGGTCACGTCGACGTCTGGTTTGAGTTGGACGTTGTCGGCGGCCACAGCTCCGTGCCGCCTCCACACAGCGGCATCGGCATCATGTCCGAGGTGGTCGCGGCGCTCGAGGCGAACCCCTTCAAGCCCGTCTTAACAAAGGAGAGTCCCGTCTACGCGCACATGGCCTGCCTAGCGCACTACTCACCCAACGAGATACCTGAGGTTACCGAGCTCGTCCGCCAGGGAAATGCCCAAGGCATTGCCGAGGCGTTGGATGGCATAGGACCTCTGCAGTCATTCATGGTGCGGTCCTCGCAGGCTGTGGACTTTATCAGCGGCGGACAAAAGATTAACGCTTTGCCGGAGAAGACCACGCTCGGCGTCAACTACCGTGTGACGCTGGACGACGGCATCCCCAAGGTCCTGCACAGCATCGTCCGTCATATTGACCCCATTGTCAAGAGGTACAACTTGACCGTGCATGCCTTTGAGGGCGATGAGGACTATGCAGAGTATGCGGCCAAGGCGGAGCCCATCAGTAGCAAGAGCGATTTCTTTGAGGCCAAGTACGAGGTGAATATGGACGGCAGGCTCATTATCAAGGCGGTCGAAGCTTTCCAGCCTTCCAACGTCTCGCCGATGCATGGCAAGGTCTGGGATACCTTTTCCGGTTCCGCCCAGCACACGCTCAAATTTGACGGCACCGTCGTCCCCGTCGGCGAGACTATGACTGCTAACACTGATACTCGTCACTATCAGAGTGAGTCGACTTTTTCTTTTTTTTTGCGTCCGCCGGAAAGAAGAGAAGAGAAACATTCTAACAAGTTGTCCACTAGATCTCAGTCGCAACATCTACCGCTTTACCCCTACTACTCCCGCAGCGGTCAAGAATATCCACACGATTGACGAGCGCGCTGACATGCACGAGCATATGAAGATGCTGGCATTCTATTATGACTTGATTCGCAACTTCGACCAGGCCGACCTCGAAGGCGAGGCCACGGCTAAAGACAATGAGGAACTGTGAACAAGTAAACAACGAGTCGATAGCAAGAGTCAGAAAGATAGTTCTGTATATGACACAGTCTCCTCAATGAAATATCCACTGGCGTAGTTGATTCAAGCCGTTGCCACGGGCTTGCGTTCGGTAGCACTGGCGAGTACCTTACGTACACCGGTCGAGGCAACCGTATTTGTGTAACCATGACAGCGAGGCGGGCGCATTGGAATTATGCGTATACGAGGCGGAGCCCCGTTCACTTACAAGTTCCTCAAGGGACTTGCAGCTAATTGGTGATTGTTTATCACTCGTGACCCAGGCTGCAGCATCGAGGCCCACGATGAGTCGTGAAGAGTTAGTCACCGACAGCCCTGCAAGATGTGGCTGTGTTTGGCACAGCCCGTGCGTAAAGGCCAAGTTTGTCATAAAAGCTTGGCTTTAAGCTTGCCGTTTTTCCCGATCCAAAATGCAAAAGAAAAAAAAATTTGCATCTTGACCAACGCCCTACATCTGTGGAGTGGGCTCATCTCATACTTAAAAGAAGAGCCTTCCCGCAAAGGCCACGGCAATCGTGATACCCTGCACCATCAACCATGGAACAAACCACCAACAGCGTCCTCGACGCCATTCGCAACGCCTATCCTCTGGCCTTGATCGCGCTCTTTACGGCAGTTCCTTTTACTCGAGCGCTCCTTTCGCGCAAATCACGGTTCACTACCCATGCCGTCACAGAGGCACAGCAGCGGCGATTACGGTGGTCACCGCCCTTGATAGCATTGACATTCGTACGGCAATATGAGCATGCACAGGGACATGAGATGGCATACTTACTGGAATTTAGATGGCCGAAGCGACTCTATACCATGTGCAGAGTCGTCTCGAGAAGAATGGCCTGCCTTCCCCCTCCGCAATTGTGAGACTTTTCGCCCGCAGCCAACTCAACTCATCACTGACTTGTCCCAGCGCTATGTGCTAGGCTCGTCGCTCAGTTGGTCGCTCATCAGTATCCTGCTGCTGGAGAGTAAGAAGCCGGTCTGGTCAAGCTACATCATTGCCTGGATACTGACTGCGAGCTGCGATGTCGCGCAGCTCGTGGCCGGCTCACCGCTCAGAAGTGCAGTCAACCGCTGGAACACGACTCACCTTGTGATTCAGCTCTTGCGGATACCAATTGCCGCAGGCGCAGCAATGTATGCTACAGCAGCTTTGAAGCGGATATCTACACACAACAGCCCGCTGGATGAGGAGACGCAGTCGCTTTTGAATGCGTCGGCGAGCTTGCCGGGTCAGACGTCTGCGTCGTACGGCGTATCACCCTACCGAGACAACGACTCAAACAATGGCAAAGATGACAATGACGGACAAGACAGCGACGACGAGGAACTGAACGACGATGATAAAGAGGAAGAACGCATGAAGCGCCTGTCGCAGCAGCGACTAGCAGAAAGTGGCTGGTTTGGCTATCTCAGAGGCTTCATGATCTTTTTGCCTCATCTGATCCCGTACAAAGATCGCTTCACGCAGCTATGGCTACTGGTTATAATTGTATGCACCTGTGTCGACCGTGTTACAACCTTGTTGATCCCGCTCCAACTCGCCAACATCATTGACGCTCTCACAGCCTACCAAGGAACCGGTAAGCCCAGAGACTACGACTGTGTGCTATTCCAAGGTGTCTGGCTGACTCGGCAGTACAGGACACGTGCCGCTGAAAGAGCTTGCATTCTACTTCATCCTTAATCTCCCAGTCAGACTTGCGATCCAGATTCTCGATAGCTGCGCCCGGACGCGCATCTCTCAATTCTCAAAGTACCAGCTAAACTCGCTGGCCTTTTCTCACGTCATGAGCCTCTCGATGGATTACCACACCTCGCGGAGCACGGGCAAAGTCATTACCGCAATCGAGCAAGGAACCGACCTTACTTTCATCCTGGATATTGTCCTCGGTCTTGGTCCCAGGATGGTGGATCTGTTGATTGCTGCGGTGTACCTGACCAAGAGGTTCGACGCGTCGACGGGCGTGGTGATGCTCATGGCCACGGTCATTAATGCATACGTCACCGCAAAGGGAAACAAGTTCACCTCGGCGGTGCAGCGCAAATACGTCAACAACGACCAGGAGGAAAACAAGGTGCTGTACGACGCCATCAGCAACTGGTACACGGTGGAAATCCACAACCAGGCCAAGCGCGAGCACGAGCGCTACAACAGCGCCGTCATGAAGGCGCTCTTATCCATGCGGCGCTGGTCAGACATTAGCGAAATTGTCTTTTCAACGCAGGAAGTGGTGCTCGAGATTGGCTACATTATCGTGTGCTACATGATTGCAACCCGCGTGGCCGACGGACACTCGACCGTCAGCAGCTTCGTCTTCATCACCTCGTACTGGAGCGTCATCAGCTGGCCCATGATGTCCCTCGCGCACCAGCTCCACAGCACCTCTTCACAGCTTGTCAAGGCCGAGTGGCTCTACCAGCTGCTCCTCACCAAGCCCTCGATCCAGGACAAGCCCGGCGCGCGGCCGCTGCACATCAGCAACTGCAAAATCGAGTTTAAAAACGTCGGCTTCGCCTACGGCCCGGAGCAGCGGCAGATTCTGCACAGCATCTCCTTTACTGCCGCGCCGGGCCAGTCCATTGCGCTCGTCGGCGAGACGGGCAGCGGCAAGTCCACCATCCTCAAGCTGCTGTACCGCTTCTACGACGTGACCGACGGCAGCATCACCATTGACGGCCAGGACCTGCGCGACGTCACGCTCAGCAGTCTCCGCGACAGCCTCGGCGCCGTCCCGCAAGACCCTTCCGTCTTTGACCAGACCATTATGGAGAACCTACTCTATGCGCGTCCCGGCGCCACCGAGGCCGACGTCATTGACGCGTGCCGCCGCGCTTGCATCCACAACCACATCATGACGGCATCGCCCGAAGGGTACCGCGCGCGGATCGGCGAGCGCGGCGTGCGTCTGAGCGGTGGTGAGCTGCAGCGGCTGGCGATTGCGCGGGTGCTGGTGCGGCGGCCGCGCATCGTGGTGCTGGACGAGGCCACGAGCGCGGTCGACTCGGCGACGGAGGCGAGCGTGCAGCAGGCTGTGCAGGCGCTCGGCGAGGGGCGCACCGTGTTTACGGTCGCGCATCGGCTGTCGACGGTTGTCAAGGCGCACAGGATATTGGTCCTGCACAAGGGCGAGGTGGTGGAGAGCGGCACGCATAGAGAGCTGCTGGAGAGGGATGGCCGGTATGCGAATCTGTGGAGGATACAGACGGCCGCAAATAACGAGGGTTCGTTGATGTGATTGCTCAGTAAATAAAAATTGTGGTGTGTGAGCAGGTAGCTCACGCAGGATATACAGAAGACCACTCGTCGATGATGCTCCCAAGATTATTCGGCTCGCTACGCAATTCGACTGCCAATTTTGGCTGTTTATTCAAGGTGCCTGAAAGTAGTGTCCAAATTCTTCTGCGGTGCATGATTATAATACCTAGCAGTAATGTTTCCGTTTTGACTTTGTTTACGTCTTGCATTTTCATTCCTTCATCTTATCCTATGCAGTGCCATTTCAATGTCCAGATGCAAGACGCAGCCACAAGTCTCGCATGAAAGGGAGTGGCGGATAGTCATGACCATGGCCTGGTCTTCTAATCATACACTCACTTCCTATTGCTTTTTCTAAATCCCAGATGCCAAGGCCGTAGGAGTTACGTGTCAAGGACACGCCACACCCTTTCCCGTATCAACAACTCCAAAAAGACACCGTTCAGTCTCAGAGTGGGCGGATCACTTCTTCCTAGAGTCATATATGACTTGCTTGCACACCTTTTTCTGAGCACACCCACCTTGCCAATGTCGCGCGTATGAGTCCGCTGGTTACAAGTTCCCGAAGCTGGAATTCGGCCTCGTTCTAGGCCCCTTGCTTACGAGGGCAGAAAACCAAGAGCGTGTATGACAAGTCGCCCTGTATATAGTTTCAAAACGGTATCTAGCCAGCTGTTTGATGGTGTCCTGGCTTAACGGGTCCCATACCCGGCCCTCACCCGGCCCTCCAGGCGCGCGTGAGCTCATTATGTATGCTTGACGTAAAGCTCAACCAGCCTTATCCCTGCTTCCTCTACTCGAGCAAGACTCTCTTCTTTTCAGAGCTAGTTGCATCATAATCAACGACATTGCGCAGAGAGTTGTTTGTTGATACCATCACCCGACTTCTTGCCACTTACACGGCCTTCCACTCCCACTAGCCGGATACAACCTCAACCTCAGAAACCGCCGAGCAAGCCACCAATCCAACATCTCACCCACGACCAATTATCCCCCTTCTTTTCTTTTCTTTTCTTTTCTTTTCTTTTCTTTTGTTTTGTTTTGTTTTGTTTTCTTTTTTTTTTCTTGTTTCTTTTTCTTCTAATCTCTTCTCTCCGTCGCTACTTGACTGAGAGTGAGAAGGCGACAGGTCCTCATCATCCTGTCAGTGGCTGACGCCAACCGAGACACATTCCTGCCCATCGAGACACTTGACATGGCGTGCATGCATGCTGCGGCAGGTCGCATTCTTCACTGTTACCCTGCCCCACCTCCCTTGGCCCGATCGCCGACGATCTTACGCCACATTCTCGAGAGGGCTAGTCCTAGTTAACCAGTAGCTTTGGGCTGTCTCAGCCATGACCCCTTCAGCCACGTGGTGATGCAATCCTGTACGAGGTGCGGGAGAGGAGAAAAGAAAAAAAAAAGATGCGTCATGAGCTAGAGCGTGAGGGAGACGATCTCGATGGCCGGTGTTAGTTTATTGACAAGCTTTGTCACCTTGGAATCTGATAATTCAATGGAGGCCAGTCGTGGACTCCGGTCCCGCGATACCAGTGCAACAAATGCAGGCCTCGGGCAAGTACCACATAGCAGAAGCACAGGCACATTTGTTGGTAAGGAAAATACATTTGACTGATGTATGCTATGAATTATGTTCGAGTATATTGCCTCTCGTGTATTTTACTGAGGCGATCAGCTAAGAGTGCCTCTACCAGGCGTAGCTGACTAGTAGTCCAAATAAGATTTTCGAAAGCAAAAGATGAAATGCCATGCCCTTTTGACCCAACAGATTCGCTAGAACGAAACCCAATGAAAAATAAATGAACAAAAAAAAGAATAAAAAACGCCGTGAAATGACTTGCTGTTTTTCCCGCTGGCTCCCAAATGATAATGAATAATCAGGTGTTCAGCTTAGAAGCTGAAAAGACCACTGCGGCGTTTGCCGAGTGGGTATACAATCAGTGCACTCATAAAGAGACCGACACTGATGGAAATGGCAACCTGGACAACAAGGAAGAGCACGTTGAAGGCAGTGCTGTCCATGCTTCCGAGGCTATTCGGCGACGTATCAATCGTGCTGGTGTTGCCGGTTGCCTCGTTCGCAGACGTAATACCAGCAAGGAGGGAGCCACCAGCCGCGAGGCCAGAAGGGACCTGCACAAAGATGGCTGGGAGCATGGCGGCTGCGGCAAGGCTATAGCCGACGTTGCGTCTGCTCTCGTGCTTTTCCTTTTGCATGGTTTCGCTGGTGGCGGACTCGGCGTCAGAGATGGATCCTGTCCACGTGTTGGACCGGTTGCTGCGCTTGCTGAAATAGCGACGCGTTACGTTCTTCCTCCACCAGTCGCTAAAGTCCAGCCAAACGGTATCTGCGTGTCGACCTAGGCGGGAGTACAGATTGGCGAGGATGCCGACAGTCAACGCACCCAGCATGTTCGAGATTTGCCCGTTGCCCTTGAAGTAGAGGCTAGTGTAGCTGTTGACGGCATAGCCTGCAATAGCCATGACAAGCATGGCGGGGATCTGCTTCCACTTGGCCTGGTTCACAATACACAAGCATAGTGTGAAGCAAGGCACAAAGAGCATGTACCACCCACGGTGTAGTGGTTCGGAGCAGTGCGTCTCGCTTGCGGCGTTCGAGTCCATCATACCATAGAGGGTGGCTCCGATTGTGATTCCATAGCCCAGGAATAGAGTATAAATGAGAGCATACACCATGCGGACACTACCGGCAACCAGGTTGTGACTCTGGAGCTCGAGTGAGCTGCAAAGCACTATGTACCCTGGCAGAATGAGAGCAATACTACTCTGCGCCAGAGCTGAAAAGCAAAACAGCTGTCCGTTGTTGATAGAGCCAAAGCCTCGAGCAATGAATGAGGTGATGATGGAGGCTGAGACTTCGAAGACGTGTGCATAGAGTTCATTACTTGGTGCAAAGACCAATTGAAGGATGCCGACGATGCATCCGAGTATGAAAGCACACGGCAAGTCGATGAAGCGCCCTTCAAAGGCGAACGGGGCAACGCTGGCCGATGCAACACCGTACATGATGATTCGGAACCAGACAGGAAACTTGGTGTCGCGGTTAATCACCTCATCAAGCTGCTTTGTAGCATCCTCGACACCGAGCTTGTCATGAACAACATGCTTGTAAATATTGTGAACATCACGAAGCTTACCCAGATCGATGCCCTGCGGCACACGAATAAGCTTGACTTCGGTTGTGTGGGTGGAGCTGTCATCAAATGAGATGATCATGCATGAAGGAAGATACAGAAACTGGCTCTCGATCTCGAGGACGCGAGCCGACATGGTCATGTACTCTTCAAGTCGATGCGTAGGGGCACCGTACATCATGAGAGCCCGACATAGCTTCATGAGATAGCGATGGCGGGCGATGGTACCGGCAATGTGAACAGTGATGCGGTGCTGCTCCTTCTTCGGCTTGTGCGGCTTTTCCTTTTTGATTTTGTAATCCCATTGATCGGATATTTGACGGGATACCGGGACGGCGAGCATGGAGGATGACTTGAGTAGCTCGGTCAAAGCTAGCGAAGAGGTCGACGAGTGCGACTTGTGATAGGAGAACAAGCCGCTGGTGGGCCGGGACCGGCTGCTTCCTGTAGTAGAAGGTCGCCTCGAGCCCGGTGGCGAGTTGCGAGGCGACATGACGGGGGTTGTTGCGGCAGAGTTGAATTCGGAGCTGGGGACGCTGGTGCTCTGTCCTCTATCATCTTGGTAGAGCTTCAACAGGGACGATAGGATGCCGCCACGATATTTTGATGGGTGAGGAACATAGTCCTGCGCGTCGGTGGTGATGGGAGTGCAAGTGCCAGAGTTTGTGGACTTATGGTGGCGATGAAAAAAGTCGGGCTTATTGGCCTTCATGGCATGAGACAGCACGAGCGACTCTGCGACATTATGATTGTGTGTGGCTTGCGGTTGAGATGAGTGCGGGGTGCGATGTCTGATATGGGAGGTGACAGGGGGAGTCTTGATATCGTCATGACCCAGCCAATCGCCTTGATCAACTACATCCTCGAGAAGGGGCTGGAATGCGGAGTTGAGCTCAGACGAGCTACGCCTAGACGCGGGAGCAGAGTAGCTTCCCACGGACATGGCCAGACGATCAGCTCTCTGCCGTGCGTCCGTCATGGACCGAAGCTGACGTTGACTGGCCTTTTGCTCTGCCAGGTCTGCTTCCTCACGCTCCTTGGGAGCGTCATAACTAGTGTTACGACGCAGGACTGGTCTCGGGGCCCGGAGAAGGTTTGGGGTCTGTGCAGCCGTCGTCGCATGTGGGGAGGAGTCGCTGGAGTGAAGGGCAGCATCCATGGGAGCTTTGCTGTCAGGAGAGCGCCGCTGATCCTCTTCGGAGAGAATCTTGGTCAAGGCGATGGTGAGCTCGAGAGCATCCGGAGCTCCGGGCTGCGGCGTCCCTTGCACCGAAGGCGTGGAACCGCTGGAGGCACCGTCGCGCGGTGGTGAGGTGGCGGTTACGTCTTTGGAGGAGTCGCCGCCCAAGCTGTCGCTAGCAGAATGCCAACCGACACGCTTCTTGCCCTTGCGTTCAGAGGAGAGGCCGCCTCCCGGAGCTGGTAGGAGGTTGCCGCCATCGTTGGGCGGTATTGGTAGTGTTACCATGCTCGTAGGTAGACACTAGTGTTGGTGATTCTCGCTGCTAAGACAAAGATTCACCCTGTGACAGTAAAGGAGGAAGAAAAGGTGACTTGAGGAGGAAGGGAGACAGAGTCCCGACCAAGGCCAGATAGCTTAGCACAAGACAATAAAATCGGGTCGCAAAAGTGCAACGAAACCTGACGGAACACGATCTCGAGAGCATAACACGACTAGGCGACCGAGTCGACTCAGAGTCGCAGAGTGGTGGAGTCGCCAGAACCAAGAACATGCCACGGCCAGCCCACGGCCAGCCAGGATTCAAAAAGTTTTTCGTCGCCTCTGAAGAACAACACTGAACTGCCTCCACAGTTCCATCTTTTCCGCAGGTTTTGGTGCTATTATCGTTTGTGCCTGTGGGTTTGCCGTATCAGTAGCAGCAACCAAAAGCTAGAAGCGTCTACGGGAGACCCAATTGGAAGAAGGGGGCCGAGTCGGTGCCAAAATCCTGATAGCAGAATAGTGGGTTCAGTCGCAAGCCATAATTTTTTTCTGGCCCTTTTTTTGATTATTCCCCCGAACGTGGTGGTCGCCATGGTGGCTCTTGATCGCGGCACCCGGCCGGGCGACTCCACCGCGCCGCCCGTCGCGGTGGATTAAATCCGGGCTTTGCGCGACGAAGAGGAGTCTAAAGAGCGGATAACCGTAGCATCCTTATCCATTTACAGGGACTCAGCGGGAGGGATTTTCTCGGTGGCGAGCTGGCCCTTGTCAATGGGCAACGGTCGGATGGTTTCTCTCCGTCGACACCCCCTCCTCGCATCTCGTTTGCAGCATCTTCGCCGAGGCGATGCAACACCGGTCCTGCAAGCAGCGTCAGAAGCGTGGAAAATTATCATGAGAGCAAAGCGAATGATTGTTACTGACACGTCGGAAAGGTAGATTTGGCGGGCGAGAGTTCCCGATGGCGTGGTGCCATTGATGAAAAAATTAAATTCCAGTGCTGTTGGTGAGTTGCCACGCTTCTAGGCGCCCAGCCACTGGGAAGCGTCCGCTTCGACAAGCCTCAGTGCCGGCCAGACACGTGATTGAGACACTCAGAAACTTCCGCCACCCTTTAGAATGTTGTCTCATCATCTACGAGCCGGATGGTAAGTCAATAATCTAGAGCATGAATTGTGCCCTGGGATTACAAGCTATAATCGTCATGCTCTCTCTATAATGACAGGCATATGCGGCCGTGGCAAGTTGGTACCTGCACGTCGGCAGTTAGCGCATAGATAACCAGTCCGATCGTGCTCTTTTTTTTTTCTTTTCTAAATGACCAAAAAGGAAATATTTTCTCTTTCAGCATTCTTCCTCGTCATGGGTTCAATTCGCTGTGGTTCCTTAACTAACGCAACACAACCGTTGGTGAGGGCTTACTCAGTCTTCGTCACCTTGCTACACCGAAGTCGTCCAATAACGCCTTCAAGCCTACTTTTCAGTAGTTTCAGCGGTGCCTGTGTGTGTTTCATGCGCGGTGGCATTTATTAGTGTACATGACCTACACCACCACTGTAGGATATGCTCCCAATCGTTAAACTCCTAAAACTGCTGCATTTGAGTGCTGAAGAAGCCACCTGAGGGCGGTGCACGACGTCATTAACCTACACTGTAGTTTCGTGCTGATGTTTGGGCTGCAGGACAGCCGCCACATCTGTCCTGCATGCACGACACCCACTTCGTCGTCCGTACCCCTGCCGCGCGTCTTCGATAGATTGGGGCGGAGCCGGGGAACAGATGCCAGACAGCTCATGAGGTTTCGCGACTGCAACATCACCAGGAGAACAAATGACTTGGGCCGTCGTACACGAAACTCGTCAGCGTCGCGGGCGGCGGCACCCAATGGCTGAGCCTCCATGCACGGCACTGCAACACATGCTTGATAATTGGGTGGTGATTGAGCCGTGAAAACTGGAAACGTGCCGAAAATCCGCCGTGGAAACTTGTTGCAGAGCTGAATGCAACTCTATTCACGAGCCAGGGCGATCGCATTTCCTCCGTAGCAACCACGAGTTACATTGCTTGTCTGGTGCAAAAAGCGGTCAAAGGATGAGTTTTTAGGAAGTCAGGATGGGAGTTCTGGACGCAACATTGTGTATTTTCTTTGAATTTTGTTGGTTTTGCTTCCAAATCCTGTAGCGAACGTCGCTGCCCAGCCGTCCTTGATTCCACCGCTTATTAAACAATTTACAGGGCTTGAGCCCAGGGTGTTATCGGCTGGACGGGGCCGAGGTTCGGGATACCCTTTAGGGAAGTCGACCAGAAAAAGCCAATTTATTTTTGGCACCACTCGGCGCACTCGGCGTCGGCGGCCCTGTGCGGCTCTGCAACCATCACACCCCTGTTCAGACAACGTTTTTCCTTCTTAATACTCGTCTCGGTATTGCCTTTTCATTTGTCTCATTGCGGGCCTGATTAGCGTTCCCCGTGCTTGTGTGCCCTGTAATTCTGGCACGTCTGGCAGGGCTACAATCTGCAGGGCAATTTTGCAAAGTATGGGTCGTGAATATATTTATATTGCATTGGCCCGCACGTCTTGAATGGATGTAAAGCCCTGCAAGTGACTGCTGAATATTACATACTTCAATTATTGCCACGTAGTATATACTGCAATCCCTCCACTGCAATGGCCGCTGCCCAAGTCTTGACGCTCAGCCGTTCTTTTTGCTCGCACTCACAGTTCTAGTAAACCATCAACGTCCCATTAGATACATGACAATGCTACAGCCTCCTCTGTACTCTGTCCACCGCCAGCAATCGAGCCCTCTGACATCATTCACTCCATCCCAAGAAATCAAAGCCCGTGCAAACATAGCTGAACCCCAACGATCGAATCGCGCGTTGCGGGAATGAATCTGTTGTAGCCAAAAGTCTAAATTGTCGCCGACGCTCTGCGCGAAAGCCGGCACTGCAACAGCACTGTCACCGATTAATGGTTCAAACCTGTAACACGGCAGCCAAAAGCTTGTTCTCGCCCCCTTTCCAGCCAAGTCAGTCAATCAGGGGGCGCCAATGAAAATCTCCTGAGCCCTCCCAGAAACAGCGGCGCTGATCTATCTAGATGGTGCCACGCCCCGTCCCCACCGCCACGGCACACGGCAGCTTGCCCACCCATTCGTCCCCAGCGCGGACTTCGCTTCGCTTCGTATGGGCCTTGAAAAGCCTCATTGTACGCGCAATAAACTCTTTGCGACTTTTGTATCATACAGTTAAAGTTTTGGTTGATATCTTGGAAGCTTTGCCTGCTGCATATGGCCATGGCACCGACATCACGCAACCTGATCGACACTTTCGGTCACTGCCAAACTTGCCACGCTGACTGGTCATGTTGGAAGTCGCTATTCGTTATGCAGTACAAGCTGTTGCGTCCAGCCTCTCACCTAAAGCTACATCGAGTAACCATCTCTACAAAACACACACATCGCTCCGGCTGACGACCGAGCGGTAAACTGGGTCGGTCATGATAATGAGACTCCCACCTCCCTACATGTCTGGGCCACAAACACGCCTGGAACCCCAATACCGTTGCAACAACATTTGTCTTGTCCACATTTTTCCCTGATTTCTCCTCCGTGAGGTCTCGAGTAAGAAGTATGTTGGTGTGAGGTTCAGCCCACGGTGGTGAGGAGCCAGTCTTGCCAGTGCCCCCGGCGCTACTACACTCCCAAACATCCCAATCAATCGACAAGAACGGCCGTGTTTGAATACACTTGTGCATTTTTCACTCTTGGCTTTTGCTTGGCGATCGATCGCAGAGCTTTGATGTTGCATATCCTAGCTGGGCCAACCAGTCTCTGTGTCCTAGACCTTACACCCTGTCCTTCTCTATCTGTAAACCTTCGCAGTCATACACCGCCAACGGGCTGTACGCAGGATGAGAAATATCCCTGTTCATGACTGACTGCCGTGTCGTCCTGTCGTCTTTTCCCTTCTTGACTATTTCGGCGGTCTCATCTCCCTCCGCATCAATCATGTCGACATCATCTCCCACGCTCGCAGCGCCCACAACGAACCGCCCTCACAGCTGCCTTGGGCTTGCCCTTCAAGTATCACACACCAGTATAATTCCCTCCTCTGCCGCCGTTAAAGGTGCGCTGCCGGGTGTGAGCGCCACCTGCACCTTGTCGCTCGGGAAGAAGACTCCGCGAAGTCCCAGAAGACGAGCTCAGGCACGTTGTAGCTCGCGGCGGCCTCAAAGGTCCTCGACTATCTCGTACTACGGCTGCGTCTTTCCCTCAACATGGAGCTCGGCAGTGTTTCATTGCATGCCACTAGGGACAAAGACGCGCTTCACCATGTTCGCGGGCACATCTTCTCTATGACGGCCACGAATAGGATCAAGTCAGGCAAGGCGCGGACAAATTTAGTAGTGTTGGTCCAATTCGACTGGAACTTGGGTCCAAAGCGGTCCCGTAGCGGCTACTGCATCATGAAAATGAACCACTCACGGTTTCCGGAAAAGCGTGGTGAAACTGCCGCGGAACGGGGCTTTGTTGGTCTCGACAACGGAAAATGGTGGTTCAATAGCAGCATCCACGGTCATGGTTCCGTCGGTCGCTCACTTTCTCAACGAGCTCTGGGGGACGTCACACACGGCGACTCGAGGCTCCCGTGGTACCTCAAGCGCTCAACAATGGACTTGCATAACCATGCAGTCTGTCCGACATTGCTAGTTCTTCTTGACCCTCATATAGTTTTCCACCTCAGATATCTTTTCGAGTATCACGCCCCGCACCTTGCGTATAATGAAACTTGACAGCATCGTAGTACCCGGGATGCCTACCGTTTCCAGCCCGGCATCGACGAGATAGCTGGCAAAGCTGTCCTCACCCTCCCACACGCTCACTTATTTGCCTTAGGTCTCGGTTCACGTACCACAGTTCTTCCAACCACAGTCACTCATTATAAAACCGTTCCGACACTCATTCTCACAACCTCGCTCATTCTAACCCTCCTCTAACCTACCGGACCTAGATACTCACTTAAGATGCGCTTCACTATTACTACCGTCCTGGCTTTTGCCGCCTCTGCCGTCGCCGTCGGCGTTGATGCCACCGAGGGCTTTAACAGAATCGACACCCCTGATAAGGGAGAGCAGCTTCCTGCTAGCAAGCCCTACGTTATCAAGTGGGATAACCCTGCTCCCTACACCGAGGGCCCCGTCTATATCCAGCTCCTTAGCGGCAAGGATCCTAACTCTCTAACTGTTAAGACCGAGAGACTTGCTAGTATGCCTTCCCTAGACAGTTGCCGTCATTATTATCATGTGCGTTACTAACTTATATCCCTAGCTATCGACAATAAGGACAAGGAGTACACCTGGAACGTCGACGCCTCCCTCGGCGATGACGCCACCTACGGCCTCCGCTTCGTCTGGGAGAAGGACGACAACGTTGTTCAGTACTCCAAGCCCTTCCACATCAAGAAGGGCGACAGCGCCGGCTCCTCCATTGTTTGCAATCGAGGCCCGCCTACGCAAATTCGTGGTCATGAATAGAAATTTTAACTGGTCGTACGTCTGGTCGTCAGCTTTCCCTCGACGTCCAAATGCTGTTGCAACGCCGATACTGTATGGTGGGTCGTGGAAGCGGTCTTCGGAAGGTGCCCATTTGCCACAAAGTAAAATCTCTCTGTACAACGAGTTCATGCTGAAAGCTCTCATTCTTGTTTCGTGTCGCTAATGGCGAATCGCTTGTTTGTCTTTGAAAGGCGGCTCGCTTTATTAGCGCCACTCCGGGTAGCCTTTTGTAGCTGGTGCAAAACTGAGTCGTCCAGTGGAGGCACAAATCTTTCCCCTGTTCTTTGTTCCTCACTCGTTTGCCATCTTTGCGGTGGCACCGTTTCTCGATGCCGAAGTCTGTGGGACTTGTCCTCGACTTTCAGCACATTACTCGGGCTATACTAGAGTTTCAGCTCTCCACGCACCTGTAGGACCAGGATGTTGAGACCTTCTTCAAGTATCCAGGGGACACTCCGACAAAACATCGAAGCGGCTCGGGGCATCATCCTCATCCTTCCTCTCTGTGACGACTTTAATGTCAACCTTGTATTTGGATTGCTTGACTAAGCCAGCTCAGGCTGGCAGCCAAGGCGTATGGATGGTTTATCGCAAGCCAGCGGCCCGGTGGAAATGTCGTGCGAGCTCTTACCCAGATGGATGGGACGAACGTCAAAGATGAACTTGAGAGTACCGAAAAAATCAGTTTTCAGCCAATTACAGATGCATTTCAGGGCCCATGGCTCAATATTCTCTTTCATGAGGTGAAGCAAGTCCAGATGATTGTCCAGTGTAGAGTTGTTTGCCAACTCGTCGATTTCGGTGTGGGTTCTGTTCGGCTCGGGAGGTTCCTGTAAATATGTTCCACATGGTCGTGTTATTTCGTGGTTTTTATCTCTGCGAGGCATAAAAATGCTGATGAAAAAGTCGCTTGGCTCTTTATCATCTGGATTGAACACCTGTGGCTGTCAGTAGAACGCCGCTCGGGCTAGCGTGGTTCGAGATAACGCACACCAGCAGATCGACGCGAGTTGCGATAAGGCATGCACAGCTGGGGAGAGTGGAACTGGGTTATCTTGATAAGGAAATGAGATATATATTAACTAAAAGATCGCCATGCAATGCAGATTTTAGGTATCCTCGTCATCTCACTGTGTGTTGTCCACCTCATCTTCGACTCTCGCATTCGTTCACAAACGTCTGCTAAGCGTTTCCAGCAACTGAGCTTCCTCTTGCGTCAAAAACATATCTTGCGGTACCAAGACCTCGCCAGGGCGAATAATGACTTGGTTGAGTTCGTGTTTGCGGTGAGCGAACGCGGCAGCCCCAGCAGCCGTTGCGGCATCATTGCTAGCCTCTGAGGCTGGCTTCTCTTCGTTCGTCGTCGTAGCGCTAGTGGGAAAACTTTCGGGGTCCTCTTCCTTGGAGCGATGCAAGATGGGCCTTTTGGTGGCTTCGAGAGACTCGGGAGTCCACCAATAGACGGGATAGCGACGCTCAATGTTGTTGATGACGAGAGCGACGGAGACCATGAGCGAGCAGCCAAGCATCATGACGGGGATGAGGAACCAGCCGAGGCCGAGGATGCGGTTATCAACGACGGCGAGCAGGGCGGTGGCACCAGCGGGCGGATGGACTGTCTTGGTAAGAGCCATGAGGGAGGTGGTGGCCGCACAAGCGAGGGCGCCGCCGATGTACTGGATGCTTTCGAAGTTGTCGCTAAGGAGAAACAGCTTCGCGACAGCGACTCCAATGACGGACGCCAGCGCCTGACCGATGAATGTATTACGAGGCTGCGCGAGCGGAGACTCTATGGCGTAGAATTCGAGGACAGCAGTCGCACCCTACAGAGGACAAGCATTAGCGGACGACAGTCGATGACCCAACGATTTTACATCCGAGTGCGACTTACGAACGAACCGACAATAGCGGGCGCATGGTGGCTCTCAAAGGCCGGAATGTGGGTGGAGGTGACCTGGACAATGATGATGGCGCAAAAGATGCCAATAAAGGCCCAAAAGGTGGGCATGAGGTTGCCCGTGTTAGCAGGCTTGCTCTTGCGATGGCCGAGAAAATGGGCGACAGGATACGGCAGGTATCTCCATGGCGGCGACGGGATGATGGGATTGAGGTAGCGGTCAATGTCAAAGTGCCACGCGTGATGGGCGGTTGGTCGAGGCATGGTCGGTGACGAGGTGCGGCGCGCTCTCTGGGGGAGGGGCGAGTCCAGAGCAGCAGCCTAGCGAGTCACTGGGCGAAGATCTCACGAAGCACCACAGGCTGGCAGGATCTTGGCCTCCTTTATAAAGGAGATGACGGAGAATTTTCCTCCCACATCCAGACAGCAAACAAGGGCGCAAACACGACGCACCAAAAGAACGAAGCTGGACGGCGGGCCCCACGTCTCCGAACCCCGGCCGGGCGAGGTGGAAATAAATTACTAACGGGGGTGGGCATTTCCGCGGCCATGATGCGCAGCTTGATTCCACAAAGGCAAACAGTGCGGGCAGATGAAAGATGCCTCAATTTTTGGCATTTCTGCTATAGGACAGCTAAGAGGCCGGCACCGATAACAGTCCCACACAGTCGGGTTCCCCTGCACGCGACGCGCTGCAGCTCAGCGATGCGTCGAAGTCCAGGTGCACAGAAGATGACCGGAGATGCTCGCCACGGTGGACTTGCACCAAGCGCTGTCAAATATCAACCCCCCGCTAATCGTTGTACCTTGTTAGTCCAGAATGTCCGCCCGCCTAGTATCGGCTTTCACGAATCAGGATGAAACCGTTTTTCAACTCGATTTTGATTGTAGCCCGACTCTTTTTTTTTTGTGTATACTCTAGCAAGCACGTATGACCGAAATATGCAGAGCGAAAGCAAACTCTGGCGCGATTACGTCGCGCAACTGGTCCTGCGACCACGCGTCATACTCACACTATCGAGCACAAGGTAGTGCGGGCGTCCAGAACTAGGATTTCAAATCCCCTCGAGATCAATCATAAAAAGCAAGTCGCATCGTTGATGCCATTCCAACAGACTGTAAAAATGAATCAAAATTTGCCTCTATTTGTGGGAGCAAGGTCCAGATACAAGACTGTCGTCTAGAATAATCCTCTTTCTCGTGACATCTTCAAAGGCATACCAACGAGACTAGGTGAGGCCCTGACCACTTTCAAGATGATGAATTGTCCCGCGAATGAGGACCTGAATCAAGCCTCCTTCCTTTTTTTTTTAGAAATTGTGATATGGGTGCCCTCTTCGCGCCTGATCGTGGCTTATCGAAAAAGGTATCAAGGGTTAGGGTTAATAGCGATATAGGCAACCAAGCTCAAAAATGAAAGATGATAGAAAAAGGCAACCGGCAAACGTAATTGCGACACCTTTGCCAATCCAAAGTGGCTCCATCAGAGTACTTTTATATCAAGGCAATCAGATAATCGAACAGGTAGCACGCCGAAGCTTCAGAAGCCTACGCAGGGAATGCGGTTCGAGCACGATGAAGCACCGACTTGTGGAAGCCTACGAGAAAAGCCTCGCCACATTGGGGAAGACAAATGTCAAGCCTGCAAACGCTTGTGGAACCTGGTCGCAGATTGAACCTCATCAGTTCCCGCTGTGCGAGACCTGCAGCAGCCGTGGGGAAACATGGCATTCAGGGATGTAAGCTTTGTGTATCCCTCGGTGGCGCGCCGACCGAGCACGGTACGGCACGTCAAGGTCGCATGGGCGTCTGGTGGCGTAAAGGGAAGGCTGTGATTTGCGCTGTAAACAAAGGATACCAGACGGGATACTGGCGACAAACGCCCAGACGGGTTGGTTTAGTGATGACAGATGCACAGCATCAAATGTCATGTGTATTTGTGAAACTGCCAGTCAAACAAACGTTCAAGCGCCTGTGAGACGCCGCGCGCCTGTGAGACACGACTGCGGTAGCATGAGGCATTTAGGATCCTTGCAGAGCTTGACAATAGTTTGGTGAGAAAAGAGAGAATTTTGTCACAGCCAGCACCATGGCAGGGGTGGCGGGTATGCAAACGCGCAGCGATGCCCGCAGGCGAGTCGCAGGCGAGTCGCAGGCGAAGCAGTCAGCCGATCATCACTCGTGAGTTGTTGCACAAGGTGAAGGTGTCAAATACCTAGTTAGATAGGCACCTACCAATTTTGCCATATACAGTGGGGAGACATAAATTCCGTACGGTTTGTTAGCCAATTTGTATGGTAAACCGTACGGAATTTTTGTCAACCCACTGTAGATTTAATTGCCTTGGCAAAGTTGGCTTGCAATTGTCAGGCAACCTATGCCCATGACGTAGAGAAGACCCTAGACCGGCATTCGTCTTCAGCGGGGAATGCCCTGAAGATTTTTGTCCAACGGCCTGTGGGGTCACTAAAAGGCGTTGCAATTAACGCAGAAGCAGTTGACAGCTGCCGTCCGACGCCAATGTAAGACCATGAACAATTTAGAAACTTTGGCCTTTATTCATTCCAACGCGCCTGAACTTGTCGTCGTGACTGCCGTCCGGTATCACATGAGGGGGTGTTTTGCAGCCGTCATCGACAGGCTAGACAGACCGCACACTTGTCGATCGGCCACCGACAGCCTGGCTCTCTGCCTTGTTCTACTCCAAGTAGGCATACGTCAGGTCAGGTACCTTGCACAACTCAGCCACAAGGCCCTCTTACACGTACATTCTGCACCCGCCAACTTATCCGCCCCGTCAGCGTCACCGTCCACAGAGTTGAGGACAAAGGGGGCACGAGATGTAAAAAATTAGATAAAGTGAGGAAGGTACGGCAATCTTTCTGTAACTTTTTTCCATCTTTCTTGTAGCAGCATGCCGTGTACTCGGACTCGGCTTCCCTCGACTCGACTCGAGTATCTTCCAGCAGCGTTACTGCTTTTACAGGGCGTACGTGGGCGCAGCCACCACCAACGCCACAATGATTGAAGATGAAGAGGTAACCCCGCTTTTTCTATTTTACCTGACTCTTCTGTCTGGGATCTTTGACTGAAGCCTGGCTGCCGCCTCAACCATCCCAAGCTCCGACTTTCTCCCACTCCAATACATAACCTGCCCTATTTACCGCTTCTCCCTTCTCATCCGCCCGAATCTTTTCTTTCTCTTACCAAATACTCTATCCTGTCAAAACAATTCTCCCTCGACGCCTAATTCGCTCGAGACGCTCCATCTCGGCTTTTCCTCGCTTCTTTCCCACCGCCTACTCTGCCCATCCTGGACCGCTCGCACAAGCACCGGCGCAACAAGCGCAAGAGCCGGAGCAGCATGCCGCTCCGCGAGCGCCTCGCGCGCTTCGGTGATTCCGTATGCATTCATTGCCTCACTTCCAATGTCTTCTTTGCTATCCCATCATTCCGCTAACATGGCCCCCGCTAGCTTTCCGCTTCCGACAAGCTTTACCTCAAATATTTCGATCTCAACTTGACAGTCGGCGATGTCAGGTCGCTCAAGAATGATTGGCTCACTGATAGCATCATTAGCTTTTGGCAAGAGTACCTCGAGCACGAGATCCTCCCGCGATACCCGGGAGCCAATATCTGTCTTCTCCGCCCCAGCATGTCTTTTATGCTTCTTAGGTCAAGAAACGGTGTTGATGCCGTCGCCAGCGGCCTTCCTGACCTGTCAAAAGTGTCGCATGTTTTTTTGCCCATCAATGACAACGTTAAACTGAATGAAGGCGCAGGAGGCTCGCACTGGTCCCTGCTGCTTGTCTCCCTCAGAGACGGCATAGCATTTCACTACGACTCTCACAAAGATTACAACAAACAGCATGCCCATGACACCACTATCAGGCTTGCCAAAATCCTCGGCCGCGACATCGCCTTTGTTGACCTCGATGACTCCCCTAAACAGCTCAACAATTCTGACTGCGGTGTATTTGTCTGCCTCTTGATGCGCCACCTGCTCGTCAAGCGCCTGCTCAGCGCCAGCGCCCGCTCAAAAATCAACATGAGCATGGCCAACAAGGTGGTCGACAGCAGTGGCGGCCGCAAGGAAATGCTCCACATCATCGAGAATCTGCGCAAAGAAGCCGAGCGTCGCAAAGCAGCCGAGCGTCGCAATCGTGAACCGTGAGTGTTGGCAATACTCATCAGTACGAGTCTCAAAACTAATTTCGCTCCTGTAGAGGAAGCTCTAGTCCATCACCGGACGGACGGAATGCCCCTCGCGTCGATTAGGAAGAGACCGTCGAGG
This sequence comes from Beauveria varroae, assembly GCA_030780425.1. NCBI lineage: Eukaryota > Fungi > Ascomycota > Sordariomycetes > Hypocreales > Cordycipitaceae > Beauveria > Beauveria varroae. The sequence continues at coordinate 25,677 of JAPFUP010000260.1, read as the reverse complement.
GCGACGACCTTGTTCGGTTCGACAAGTTTATTCGGAATGAATACGATGCCTACGCCGTGACGGTATCGGAATACTCATGCGAACCCGCCTCTCCACAGGCACGCTCTCTGCACTCTGACACAGACGTGCCCCTTCCTACTGCGTCCCCTCAGGCCAGGATCGCCCACGACCGCCCTAACTCGCACGAATCTCTTGTAGTGCACACGGGCACCTCGAAAAAATCCGAGAAACGCAGCTCACATACTTCCACCCCAAGCAGCTCTGGGGGATCCAGCATCAAGTTTATCCCGCGCAGTCCTCGGCAGTTTAGCATCACGTCTCCAGATGGGCACAGCTCTGTATCGTCCGACGATTCTCTTGGTAGACGCGAACCAAGATACTCACAGGGGAAAAGCTCAACAGCATCCAGTCAATCTTCTCGCAGTAGCAAGCGCCATGGTCAATCTGACCGCGCACTTCCGCAAGAGGATAGCTCGGAGTGCGATTCTGAGCCAAGCTGGTCTTACCGGGTTCGGTTCAAGCCACGGTCCAGTTCGCGTCGTCACTCCCCGATTCAACGGCCACTCGATCACAGTTACTCGCCTGAACAGGCTCTCATACCGCTCCGAGAGTACGCAACCCAAGCACCACCTATGATGCCGCCACCACCACCGGCTCTACTACTGTATGGCGGCCCGCCTCCCTGGCACCCGCGCCTGCCGCCAGCCAGTAATAGTTGTTATTGCGAAGCAGAGGAAAGAGGCCGTGTTTGGGTGCGAAACGTTTTCGCGGAGCCCCACGTCGTGCACTCTTCCCGGCCGCTGCTGTCCTATGGTCAACCACACTTGGCTTATCTCTACCCTTTCCACCACTGATTCTCGAGCCGTCTGATGACGTCAATCAGCACAGTGTCGATATCCAAAGTGTGTCGGCGGTTTCATCTTTGGCAATTTATCGGGTTTCAAGCAAGTCATTCATCAAAGTCTTAATACGGAAGGTTCACGCAAAGGCACAATATATATGTTCGAATCGAGTGACGTCGTGGCTGGAGTCGGTTGATCTGACGTGGACGATTTCGATAGGCTTCGATATGGACAACCACGAAAGGAGAAGGGCCTGCCAAGACGCAGCATGACAGCGTTTCTGTTTTATTAACGATTGCGTGTTTCTTTATACTGACATTTTGCCACTATTTTACATTTGCATAGCTTTATACCTCGACTACATTTTCACTTTGACAGATAATGTACATTAAACCATGCTCAAATTGAAAATTGCCTAAAACGCCAAACACCGTAGCACTTTTAACGCGCCAGTGGTATGCCGCACATGATATGTTTCTTCGCCAGGGTCATGATCAGATCTCGAGATCAAGAGAGGTTGCAACGACAACGACGGCATGGCACACACTACTGCCGCTCGGCAAACGCAGGGTTCTGCTCCATTGTCGACGAAATGTATCCCCTCAGCGCCGCCCACCGACTCGAACCCCCCGCGCTCCCCTGTCCCGCTCCTCCCTCTCCCTCCATCTTCTTCTTCTTCATCGTCTCTCCCGCCCTCTCCTGCTCCCTCGTCCCCGCCAGCTGCGCCATGCTCACCCCAAACCGCTCCATCTCGCCCTTGACGACCTGTTCCTTTCTCTTCAGCGCTCCCTTTTTGCTCTTTATACTCTTGTGGCGAATTTTTCCCTGCGGCGCCTCGGCTCCGTCTTGCAACTCCGGCAGCGCATCGGCCAATCCCTCCAGCGTCGTGGACAGCTGCTTGCTGCGGCCGCGGCCGGTACGTTTGTTCTTGCGCGACGATGACGATGTTTTGCTGACGCCCGACTCGGCCACGCGAGAGAGAAACGAAGAGTGCTTGATGAGTCGCTTGTCGCGCTTGCTGGAGGAAAAGGAGTCGGGGAGGGAGGCAGCGTCCGGGCGGAATGTTTTGAGCGGCGCGAGGGGATGGATGGCGCCGGAAAGGCGCTGTTGGCGAAAGGAGCGCGCAGAAGGCTTCTTGAGCCCTGGTGGGAGGGGAGCCTGGAAAGCAAATGTCAGCGGGAGGAGAGTGTGGTATGGTAGCAGGAGAATGGGTACGGACCATGATGTGTGGTGTGGTGAGGCTGGAGTGTAAATAGACGGCAAGGCGTTGCTGAACAGTGATGGTGTTGAAGAGGGTCGTTGCTGATAGGAAACTTTTTTGGCGGCGATGGAGCTGATAACGGTGGGGTTGGATCGTAGAAGTGGTGGAATCGCCAGATGGTGAGGCAAGTGGCGGATTACCCGGCAGCAATGCGTTATGGTTCGCATCAGTCGGCCGCTCTTCTTGCTTTTGGTCTTTAATATCTTTATTGCCTGTTAGTATGACAGCTAGTATGCTGTGTTCGCATAGCTGTGCAGCTGGTGCGTGTAAGAAGTTGGTTGATACAGACTTGTAGATTAATCTGTTGGGTTGAGACCAATAAGCAATGAGCAATTGCTATGTTCTAACCATCAAGACATTTTCTCTGTTTATTTCTTTCTCTTTTCTTTTTTCGAAAAAAAAAAAGTATACCATTGTTGGCCTTGGTTGTAGAGGGGTAGAGAGGAGTCAACACAACCTGTGATGAGGTGAGCCTGGCAATAGGACAATGAGGCAGGCATACAAAAGAAATAATCTTTTTACTTTCTTTTGAAGTAATGGACTCTGGCTCAAGTGAGGCAAGAAGCCTACAACATGGTCAGAAGCCGATCCCCGAATTGGCTCCGGACTTCTGGAGATTGACAAGGGTCCAACTGTCCGGCCCACGCCGACCCGACCGACTGCCGACCACGGCGCTTACTTTAATAGTTACATGCCGAGGGTGCAATGCAAAGGGCGCAGAATGAGCAACCATGAGTCAATCGACGCTCACAAACTTCGACGACGAAACTATAAGAGACGTTTGATGCCAGTTAACGGTCTCAGAGCATCCTTTCGACTCCAGTCACTTTTTTAAATAGGAATCATCTGCGCACGCTATACTACCTTACAAGACTCGATAATGGCCGACGAAAGCAAACCTCCGTTTCCCCCATTTACGCTGGAAACCGCCAAAATCAAAGTCAAGGCCGCCCAAGATGCCTGGAACACAAAGTATGACTCTTCCTCCATTTATTGCGTCTAGAGCTAATGTGAGAACAGGACGCCAGATAAAGTCAAGATGGCATACACGCCCGACACCATCTGGCGCAACCGCGACCAGTTCCTTCAAGGCCGCGACGCGGTCCGCGAGTTCCTGGCCGACAAGTGGGCGACGGAGAATGGCTACCGCCTACGCAAGGAGCTCTTCGCATTTACGGACAACAAGATTGCGGTGCAGTTTTGGTACGAGTGGCACGACGAGACAGGCCAGTGGTGGCGCACGTACGGGCTCGAGGACTGGACGTTTGCGGATAATGGGCTGATGAGGAAGCGTCAGATGAGCGGCAACGATGTCAGAATTGGGGAGGAGGAGCGGTGGTTCAAGGACGGGGTGGATGTGAATTCCGTAGATATTGACGAGCGTCACTGGTAGATATGACGGGTCGATGTTGCGTCTTGCTTGCCACCCTACTCAATTATACACCATTTGCGAATATTATCGAGCTTATAATATGCCAATATCAATATTTAAATTATCTGTCACACTATTATCAATAGGCGGCCCACGTATATGGACTTTGCCACCACATGTATATTGCCGCGCCGTTGCGCAAAGTGGGGGAGGGGCATCTCAGCCCACTCTGCGTAAACTTTGAAGCTTCAACGACCTGTCTACTTGCACCAACATCGGATGAATCAGTTAAAGATTGCCAGACTGTTACATGCTATTGCTACATACACAGTATAAATAGCTTCATACATCGCACCAATGACGGAGGAAATCGACCGCTTGCGCAGGGAGATTGCGCAGCGTGAGTCTGAGCTAGCGGACCTAAAGTCGCAGCTCGCCGTCGCCGGGTCACAGAAGCGCGAGACGGAGCACAGCGCAGACGCGCAAAAGGACTGGAAATGGCCTCTTAAAGAAGACGAGTATGAGAGGTATAGCCGGCAGATGATTGTGCCCAATTTTGGGCTGCAAGGTACGCCTTGACGTTTGTACTTGGAAACCTTTTGCGAGGAAGCTAATGTGAGCTGTGATACAGGCCAGCTTCGGCTGAGAAAGGCCAAGGTGCTGCTCGTCGGCGCAGGTGGCCTGGGCTGTCCTGCAGCGGCGTACCTCGCGGGCGCGGGCGTCGGCGTCTTGGGCCTCATTGACGGCGATACGGTCGAGGTGTCGAACCTGCATCGCCAGGTAGCGCATTCCACCAGCCGTGTGGGCATGACCAAGGTCGAAAGCGCCATCACCTACCTCAAAGAGTACGAACCGCCCCCCTTCACTACCTCCCGTTCCGCGTGACGGGTTTACCAGAAACTCGCGGACTGACTGACTTGTGTGTGTGCAGCCTCAACCCTACCATCACATACCACGCGCACCAAACGCACCTGACGCCGCAAAACGCAGCTTCCATCCTGTCTTCGTACGACCTCGTCCTGGACTGCACCGACCACCCCTCCTCGCGCTACCTCATCTCCGACGCCTGCGTACTCCTTGGCAAGCCCCTCGTCTCCGCCTCGGCGTTCCAGACCTCTGGACAGCTGCTCGTCCTGGACAGCCCGCCCGGCCGCGGCCCCTGTTATCGCTGCGTGTTCCCGAAGCCGCCGCCGCCCGAGAGCGTCGTCGGCTGCGGCGAGGGCGGCATCATCGGCCCAGTCGTCGGCACTATGGGTGTTTTGCAGGCCCTCGAAGCCATCAAGCTCATCACGCGCGGCGGGCTGGAGTCGCCGCCGTCGTCCTCCTCCGCGGACGCGGCGGCACCAAAGCAAATGACCATGCTCCTCTTTAGCAGCATGGCGGAAAACGACAACATGTTTCGCACGGTGCGCATCCGTGGCAAGCGCGACGACTGCTTTGCATGCGGAAGCGGCGGCGGAGACGGTGCCCTGACGCTGGCGCAGATGCAGTCGTCGCTGGATTACGTGCAGTTTTGCGGCGTCGCGCAGCCGGTGAAGCTGCTGCACCCGGCGGAGCGCATTCCCGCGTCCGAGTACGCGCGGATAGCGGCGGATCGCGGCTCGCCGCACTTGCTCATCGATGTCCGCGAAAAGGAGCACTTTGGGCTGTCCAATATTCCCGGCTCCGTCAACGTTCCCATCAGCCTGTTTATGAGACCCCGCGCGCCTACAGAGGCTGGGACGCCGGACTGGATGCCGGCAGACCTACCGCACTCGGCGCCCATCTATGTCGTGTGCCGCGTGGGAAACGATTCACAGATTGCTACGCAAAAGCTCAAGGAGCTGGGACTTGACCGCAATGGTGAGCGGTTCGTGGGAGACATTGACGGCGGACTGCGTGCGTGGCGCAAGGATGTGGACCCTACATTACCCTTCATATAGCATCGAGTCAAGATGACAGAGGTGACAGATTGCTAATAATGTAAAATAAATATCGCCGTTGTGACAAGAGGAGTTGTACTGTAATGCAGACGTTGATTTCACGCAAATGTTACACAGGCCCTTTCAAATCGCCCTAGACGCACTCAACTCAATGCGGTTTCTGTTCCCTTTCCATTGTTCTCATATAGCCATTGAGATGATCCGTTTATACAAAGTTGGCATTCTTCTTGCGGTTGAACGCGCGCTGGTCCTTGAGCCAGCGGCGGTAGCCGGCGACGCTCGAAATCTTTTCACCATAGTAGTCGGGGACTATACTGCGTTAGTGTTGCGTCACATCCACCTTTCGGGCTAATTGAACAGACCTGGATTGCTGGTGCTCGACTGTGTGGGATCGCTGCGGTGCTTCTTGACGCGGGTCAGAAACTCGCTCTCCTTTTGCAGCATCTGCGTCTTGTACCGGCGGTTGAGCAGATAAAAGACCTGGCTGCCCAGGCTGGGGCCAATCAGCCAGCCCAAGCCACCGGCGCACATGGTGGCAATGCCCAGCGTAACAAAGGGGTCGAGTGGCACCATGCCAATGAGGCTGTCACCAGCGCCGCTCGACAGAGCCACAGCGCCAGCAGCACCGCCCAAGACGCCAGATACGAGAGAAAAGACCATCTGGATGCGGCGGCGCTTGACACGCAGCTGAAAGAACGAGTTCCAGTCAAGAGCCGCGGTGGAGGCAGCGCCGCGGCCGGTGTTGGGGGCGGCGGCGGCGGCGGCGTTTTGCTGGAAGGGTGTGCTGGAGAAGAAGCGAGCCGTCGAGGCAATGGTAGTCGCCTGGCGACTCGCGCAAGCGCTGATGGTGAGGGTCTTGGGTATCATCGTCTTGAGAATCGGTCGGGTAATGGCCGCAGACTGGGCGCCAACAGAGCGGGTGGGCAGCGTCGAAAAGGCAGCACGTGGGCAGGACCGCACGATGGACGACGAGGCCTGGCGAGCGCCGCGCAGCACCAACGTCTTCATCGGTGCAGCCATCTTCATCGGTCGTAGCTTATTCGGTGCGACAATTAGATTAGTTAAGGTCGATGAAATGCAGCTTCTCCGAATAGAAGAGTCGTCGACAGAAATTGGTGGCGCTGCAGAGGAGAGCGTTGAATGGGGATGTTGCAAGCTAAAGATTTGGGCCAGTCGGAGTTGGTGGATTTTGCTGCCACGCCAGGTTGCCTGCCCATTTATTCTAGTGACGGGGGAGTGTCGCGCTTGCCCCCCACGCGTGTCCGATTTCACACAAATTCATGCACCCAAATTCACTAACTCCAACAGCAATTCACGCGATTCTTCTCTTGTCACCTTCCGAAGCATGGAATCTCGGTTGTTTCCATGACGTGACAATTGAGCCTGCTCAAGACCACCATCGCTACGAGGCTCGGGGCCGTGGACCAGGATGACTTCACCATACCCGGGGCGCAAACGGCAGCAGCCATCAAGAATTAAAAAGATCGAAATCGTGATCCCGCTACCCTCTCGCCCGGCCGACTATGTTCCTAACTCCGGACCGCCTCTTCGACGCCTCGCTATCCAGCCTCCCGCCGACTCGACCGCGTACATCGACGATCGAATTCTCCTTCCACCCTCGGGCCTGGCCGCCGACGGCCGCCCGCTGCCCAAGCGCATGAAGTACATCATCGGCTGGCGTGACCTGCCTGCCGCGCGCCTCCTCGTCTCAGCCATGGACGTCCTCGACTACGTCTCCCCGTACGCGCTGGAGGAGTGGGAGTACAGCATGGAGTTGGAGCTCGACGTCGAGCGGGCGCGCCTCGCCGCCGAGCGCCAGGCCCTCAAGGCGCAGCAGACGCTGCTGGGAAGCGCTGGCGTGCTGCCGCCACCTAAGGCGGCCCGTCCGTCATCACATCACACCGGCATTGAGGCCGCTGTCGTCGCCGAGACGGAGGACGGGGATGGAGAGCAGGGGCGGCTTCGCGGCGGGGCCATGAGTCTCTCCACACCAAAAAAGCGAAAGATGGACGACTTTCTCGACGGCTATACTAGTAATGAGAGCCCGTCAGAGCAGCTCCTCTTTGATATCGCAAAGTCAGCGCGACAGGAGGAGGACAGCTTGTCGCCTGGCAAGGAGGAGTTCGACGATAAAGTGCCAGAGGTGCGTTCTGCGCCCGTGGTCCCTGTAGCTCCGATGGCTCCGATGGCTTCCGTATACCCCAAGATGCCCATTTTGACTGGTGATGATGGCAGATCTCGAAGCATCCAAGGCCAACTTTCCAAGAAACCAAAATTGGCTACCAACATGACGCTACCGCTGATGTCTATGCCTTCTACAGAAAAGCCCAAGCCACAGCGTTCGAAAGCAGCTTCAATGCCCTTTCCACTTGCCAACTCGATGGTAACACTGAGACCCATGATATCACTCAGGCCGACTGCGCCAGCGAAAACACACTCGTCGAGACCGATTACAGAATATCTATTGGGCGGGCGAAACAAGAGCAGCACGCTGCATCCTCCAGCGAAGAAGCCGCCCAATAGCGCGCCACAGTCTCCAGCGAGAAAGCTGTTACATAACACGTCTCAGTCTTTAGCGAAGAAACTGTCAAGAAGCACGTCGCAGTCTCTAGCGAAGAAAATGTCAAATAGCTCTCCACAACATTCAGCGAAGAATGCATCAGACAGTATGCCACAGCATTCAGCGACGAAGCCATCAAGCAGCATGCCACAGCGTCCAGCGACGAAGCCATCCAGCAGCACACCACAACCTCCAGCAAAGAACGCGGGCAGTACGCCACAGTCTTCAGCGAAGAAGTTGTCGAGCAAAGCGCCGTTCGAACCGCATCTCGATAACACGAATCGAAAACCAAAAGGCAAGCCGGTATATCGTTCGCACGTGGCAAGGAAAATAGATAAGCGTAATCGGCGGACACCATCCTCGGGGAAAGCAAGACCGCTACCGATCTTCGACTTTTGCGCCGAGGCCGATGACGAGACGGACTGGGCCGTCGATCGCATTGAGGACATGGAGCTCTATGACGTCGAGGGCAGAGGCCTCGTCCGGTACTTCAAGGTTCGTTGGGAGGGCGACTGGCCACCGGACCAGAACCCCACGTGGGAGCCCGAGGAGAACCTCCCGGATGACCTCGTCCGCGAGTTCTGCCGCACCTTTAAGAGCAGGAAGAAGGGGTCGTCGGAGCAGTCACACCCGACAAGGAATGATGCAGACCAGGCAGCCCGGCTGCCGCCGCTCCGGCCGACCTACAGATACGACGAAGACCGAGAGGATGGTTGCCCGCCGAGCTCTCAGAGTGGCATCTTTGTCTACTCGAGCGACGACAGCATGGGAAAACATACATGGGACGCGCCAAACTCGCAGGGCGTGCGGCCAAACCTTAATGGGGTGTTTCCGGCCGACATGGCATAGCTGCACCAGATCTCGAAATCTCGTGAGATACGGTCACAATTGTACAAGGCGTCTGCAAGAGGCTAAACAGACCTCAATCATATTCTATAACTAGCAAACTACATTAGCTTGCTCTATATCCTATAAGTAGCAAAATACATTACCATCTTGCTTCATCTGCAACCAGCCACAGCAAGTCTCAAACTTCGCAAAGCGCCCTATAGTAGAGAGCGGCGACCGCGCCTTACATTGAGGCTGGAGTGTTGCTTGGGCAGGAACTTCAATTGCAATTATAAGGTAGCCGTTTTGAGATAGCCATCTCGATTCCCATGCTATAGAAGTAAAGTAATAATCAACAGCCATTAAAAGAAGCCATGTAGATCTTTTTTCAAATGCAACGATTTCGCGGAGCCGCGCCAGACCTCTTTAGAACCACCTGGACATATTCCCAACTACCAGTACTCTATGAAGCGCCAAATCTCAGCTCAAAAATCAATCAGCATCTCTTCCTGTGATTTCGCCAAGAATATGTCCACTTCTTTGGGACGAGGTGTCTCCGTGATGTCCTTGCAGTCGAGCTCGCAAGTCCCATCGCACTTGGGAATAATGCCATCTGCCAAGCCTTGCCTGGCGGAGAGCTCCCTTCTGTGCTTCGCAATCTTTCCATACTTTTCCCACTCTCTCAAGCCTATCGTCGATTGATTCTGAAAAAAAGTCTCCCAGTTTCCTAGAAGCTGGGGATCATCGCTGCTGGCGAGCAGCTCTGTCACACTCTGCCTCTGCCTCTTGGGGCTGAGGAATTCTATTAGCACAAGAACTTTTTGAAAGAGTGTGAAGTAATACATACCTTGGGGTGACTTTTGGCAAAAGTGATCGCCCGCGAGGCTCATTGTCCACGCTTGTCGTATAGCTTGACAAAGTCTGGTTCGATTCATCATCGGTAGCCGTTGCATCGGACGCTGAGATATCACGTTTCTGGAGGTTGAACCTTGGATGAAGGTTTCGACACGTCATCACATAGTAGTATGTCTCTGGCCAGTACTGGTTGAATGGGCAGCAATCGAATTGCTTTTTCAAGTGGTCCGCAGGCAGGAACTTGACATAGTCACTGTATTCGACGCGATCTGTGCGCGGTTCGACATGAGCTACTCTATCGGCAAAGATAAAGCCAAGTAAACCTCTACTCAAGCATGCCCATGCTTGATGCGCAATTTCGACTCCAGCAAACTCCATTTCTAGTGTTTGGGTTGTGCCGTCGTACTCGGCGTCCAAGACGTCATGCGGGGCCGCGACGGCACAAATGATGAACCATACATGGATATCTGCGACCGGTGATATCGAAATGGTGCGCGTAAAGCCCCTCTCCAGAGATGAATCGGTGTAGTAGGAAACGGGGAACGAGGGAGTTGGAATAACCCAAACCCCGGCGCCGTACAGCTCGCCAGTCTCTGAGATAAATTGCGGGCGGGTAGACATGACGGCTGTTTGAAACATTGTGGACGAATCAGATGCCGCAAACTCGATCAGCATTGTCAAGCTGCCATCATTCGCGCCTCGCACGGCAGGTGCTACTTCGCGGATCCGAAGTACCTGACCAAAGGCGGCTGCTGCACGTGCAACCTGCAACGCGGTACAGGACGGCGGAAGATTGTAGAAGAGAAGACGCCGACTTTCCATTTTTGTCGATTCGTTGTTATTTCCGCGAAAGATGCTAAAGTCTTTGACGAGCTCAATGTCCATGTGAAAGGTCAAGGTCAAGGCCTCACTCCCATCGCCGAGAGGACTGTCATCTTGAACTGTCCCTAACATCGTGCTTAGGTAGATGTTTGTGCAATAGGTTGGGCAAGAGCTTTGACAGGAACCTTTTTGGGATTGGGCCTCTGAATCTGGCAAGAGGTGGAATGGATTAGGAAGGAAGGAGGCCGGTGGTTGGAGAACAAGCGATGCTGGCCTAAACGAGAAGATTCGATAAGATGCAGATGCAGTAACTAAGGATAGAAGATGAATCAGAGATTTCAAGGAAAGCGAAGGAAATCAGCGGTATAGCAATACCCGTGAAGAAGCTGGAGGTGGCGATGCAGGATGAGTGCGGTGCTCGTATAGGCATTGTCGGCGAAGGGGTGAAGAATACCGACTAAACAGTCGTTTTTGCTACAGCAGAAATATACTTGGTTATGAAAATTGTAGATGGAAATCGAGTCAAATTTCGACGGCTAATGGAATTTCCTATTCGAGTTTCTTCTAAAGTGGCCAGATGTCCCGGATACCGTCAATGATGCAGCTCTCATCAGTCTCAATATTTACAATCAGAACCTAGTACTAACCACGATGTATACTTCTAGCAATCATCACCCTTCAATATGAATTCTTTTGGCAACGTCCTTGATACGACTGACTTCATTCGTGCAAGAATGCCGTCTTTTTTTTGCATTCCTGTCTAATTCCTTGAGAACTCTCTGACGCTCTCTAGCTCCCTCACGGATGCCACGCTTCGCTGCACCAATGGACTTGTCAAAGGCATCTTTGTCTTCTTGAAGCTTCTGTAGGAGGCTGTTGCGCTCCTTTGAGAATCGATTCTGAAGACGATCCACGCAGCGTGTGCCGTTCTTGAGGTATACAGAGGCAACGGAGGCGACCTCTTTTTCCTTACTTTCTAGATAGATTCCGATTCGCTAAAACATGTCAGACAGTTCCAAACGTTGATACAGTATAGACCATACCTTGTGAATCTCCTGCAATCGATGCCCAATATCTTCGTCACGTCTGGATACATTCCTCGACATGAGAAGGGACAAGTCACCAGCAAGAGCTGGCCGAGTAACTGGCATAAATTCGATAGATTCTCTCACATTCCTAAAGGCAGGAGGGGGAGACGTAGGACGTGCAAGCGGCTGGTAAGACGGTATAGGGGCTTGCATGCTGGATATTCGTTTAGGGCTTGGTGGAGCGCCCGGCGTCGTCATTTCTGTTGAATTGACAGACACTGCCATACTGCTCGCATCTTGAACTTCATCATCTTTAACAACGCCCGCAAGAGGATATTTCTCGAGGCACGAAGCACGCGTATTCTCACTGCCTACACTGGATGGTACGTGAAGTGGCTGATCTGAGCCGAGCTGCGGGGAAGTACTAGTATTCGGTCTGGCAGCCTGATGCGCGTTTTCTTGATCGTTGTTCTTGCTACAAGGTTTAAGTCTGGTTGCAGCTGGAGCTTTTCGTGTCTGATATTTCTGGTGCTTTCTCGGTCTCCGGTCGGAAACTGGAGGAGTTGCGGGAAGCGTGATCGGGACAGTCTGGGTCTCATCGTCAATATGAAGCGGTGTCTTACGGCGCTGTCTCCTTCTCCCGTTCTCTCGTCCTCGAGGAACTTCGCTCTCATCCCGTTTCTCTGGTTCTTGTTTCTTTGGAGAGGGCTTCTTCGCCGATTTTGCGGCATTACCCTTGGCAGGGCTTATTTTTTGGGCCGACTTCTTCGCTGAAGCGCGAGCCGCAGTCTCAGGAGGTGCAACTACCTCTGATTCATCTTCTTCATCGGAGCTACTGTCGCCATCTGCATAGGAGATTTTGGGCTTTGATCGTGTGTTGTAAGGCCTCTTCTGTTGCTGTTCAGACTTTCTCTTTGACGGCAACACGACAGCTTTTGGGCGGGCTTTAGGGTGTTCGACAGCAGAGCCAGCGGGCTCCTCAGCCTCTTCAGAGGTAGACAAATGTGACACATCTGATTGAACAGAGACAAAGTCCCACGGACCAATAAAATGGTCGCTGCTGCAAGGGGTGCTTCGACGAGTTGTCGAGCACGTCTCGGACAAGTCCAGCCGGGCGGGCCTCCTGGTAGCATCCATCGGCGTGTCGCAGATCTCCACCAACTGAGACGGAATCGGGGCGGTTTCTGGCAGCTGTCCATCATCTGGCTGGGCGCTGGAAAACTCGTGAAATGGTGCATCTCCTTCCAGTTGCCATTCACCATCTGAGGAATGACCTCGAGCTGGGGAGCTCCGAGGTCCGGTACTTGCATGGGATAAGGGCCCGCGGTGCAGTGGCAGCTCAATGTCTCTTACCTCGTCGTCTTCGATACCCTCATCGCTGAGAGTTGAATGGAGGTGCTTCACCATGGTAGATGACTGTAGGTTATCACGAGGAGAAGCACAAACTAATGCAAGGGAAGCCCATGGAATCCAAGTTCAACAAACTAGATGCACTACAAACGGGCCGCATTTTAAACAGTCGGGCTGCCGGACCGTCAAAATGGTTGGCAGCTGTCAGCTGTTGGCCAATAGGTGGTGAGCGCCAACCTAGGTATCTCGACGCCGCGATGTTGCAGCTCCCATGGCGCTGAACCTCATTGACATGCGTTGGCTGATCGACGTTCGAAACGTGTCAACATGGAAAAGACGGACATAAAATGAATAACCCGGATTTGTAATGGATTTTTAGTACGCACCGCTATTTCTAGCTGCTGACGAAGTTGGCGGGACGGCCATAGTTAGTTACGGGCTAACTCCGAGCGTGTTGTCCACAGCTTATGAGCTCAACGAAGTAATTGGATGGTTAGTGATCTATCTTTTCTCACAGTACTCCGTGTTCAGGGCGCAACCTTGGTGCCCGGTTGAATTTGATATGAAATTACCAAGCAGCCAGACAACCCATTTAACACAAGTCACCTTCGGGCAGTCGGACTCATGGTTAAGGCTTTTCTTAATTGCACGGAGCGTCGCGACTCATGTCCGCAGGGCCCGCAAGTCCACTCACTAACAAGTTAGCGTACTTGGCGTACAAGGCTGGCTGAGAGTGACATCAGCCAACCGACGGGCCGCAGACTATTTATCACCGAGTCATCCTTTGGCCATTGATCATCTTCTCCTTCTATTCACGCTGTACATCAGTATCCGCGAAATCACCATCAGTCGATACAAAACCCGACTGCGGCGTACGACTCCGACTAGCGACCCGGACAAGTGCCGACAGTCCGTCCCCGCAATGACCAGACAAGAAGAACCCCCAAAAGGCCGACGGGGCTCCCTCGCACCGCATACACTATACGAAACAGAAGCAGCTGAGCTCACAAATCTCTCGGACATATGCAAGTTCAATTGCGGCCAGACGACGCCACAGCGCTTGTGGAATGCCAAAGATGACTGCACAGCGCATGGCGACGACCCGTCGGCGCCCGACACGGTGCTCTATCTGGCGTACGGATCCAACATGTGCGCCCAGACGTTTCTCGGCATGCGCAAGATCAAACCCCTTTCGCAGATGAACGTTTGTGTGCCTAGTCTGCGCTTGACATTCAGCCTGCCTGGCGTTGCGTACATGGAGCCATGTTTTGCCAACGTCGACTACCGCGACGTCGATTCTGAAATGCCCGACGGCCATCCGGATAAGAACTGGGACGGCTGTCTGGTCGGCGTCGTCTACGAGGTGACCCAGTCTGACTGGCGCAACATTATGCGCACCGAGGGCGGCGGCGCCAGCTACAAGGAGATTGTGGTGCCCTGCATCCCGCTGTCCAGCGCGGCCGGCGCGACGCTGCCCGCCACGTTCATGGCCAGGACCTTGCATGCGCCGCGGACCCCTGACCATAAGCGGCCAGGAAACTGCGGGTGGTGGGATCGCCTCACAACCGGACCGTATCGCCCCCGCGACGACTACGCGCAGCCCAGCCCGCGTTACATCAACCTGCTACGGACCGGTGCCCAGGAGCACAATCTGCCGCTTGCATACAAAGAGTACCTGGATTCGATACAACCGTATACAGCCACGAGTATTGGACAGAAGATTGGAAAATTCATCTTTCTGCTACTATTTCTGCCGTTGTTTATCTTCATGATTCGCGCGTCGGCGCTGTTTGCAGATGAAAACGGCCAAATCCCCAAGGGCTTGTCGACGGTCATGACAATTATATCCAACATAATGTGGATATGCTATGATCTTCTTCTCAAACCTGTTTTTGGGGATGGAGAGAGAACGAGAGCAATGGATGACGCAAAAAGGGAGACGGCACATGCCATCAGTGAAAAGGGGCGCTTATTAGACGGTTAACAAGAATCCGAGCTTCATGTTCCAATGGCGTGAAAATGAGCAGATATGTACACATTAGTATACTCACTCTGCATATAATCATATCAAAAACTATTGTCATTTCGCGTATACTGTTGCTTCATTGAGACTGTGCAAGGTATTTGGTCAGTGCCTGGCGCTGGCTCAATGGCTCCATCCGTATGGCGTACCACTGAGTCCAACCATGTCTTTCTCTTGAATGCATAATATTCAGTCATGCTTTCAGCACATAGGCGACAATATAGTATCTGCTCTCCTAACAGTCAATGCATGTCGGACTGGGATCTAGGCTGATATGGAGTAGTTGTAAGCCGGCCAACGCGTTGAAGGAATCAAGTCTCGTCATGCAGCTGCATGATCAGTTCTAATACTCGATGTTGGTAGCATTTGGGGGCTGAAAGTGAGCTCCGAAGTCGCCTCCGTCGTCGGCCGCCGTGTGTGCCTCGATCCTTGTTGGATAATTTACCGCTGTCTACTGTAGCCGACGCCAAATAAGCAAGCCACTTACACCCTGTTGCAGCATAAATGCCCATTGGATGCCTCGTTCCATCGTAGGCAACCTATTCTCGATTTGTATGGTTAAACAGTCTTTTGACCTGCAAACAAACGCCGTAAGCAAAAGCGCCGCCCCATGAGACACGCATAAAACATACAGCACCGGTGAGCGAAGCTCTGTATTTGCCCAAAACAGCCCTGGTCCCGTATCCTGCGATGCGCCGAGCGCAGAAGTAGTCTCTTTTCCCCGCGCCTCGAGGTCCGAGAGTGGGATCAGAGGCGCCTGATAGGCCAATTGAGCGTGCAGCATATCGTATGCGTGCTCATAAGATGGTGATCGAGAACCTGGGGCTTCTGGTACATTTTATCGGTGCGCGACATAGGTACTGTCGTGATCTGTAGTTGGTTTTCTGATTAGATATATTTAAGCAGTGCCTTTTATCGTCCTCTTGCCCATCTCATCACTAACTACTTACACAGACAATTGGAAAAAGAATCAATCCCTGAAATTGCCTATTTCTCTGCATCATCATGAAGCTTAGTCTTCCGCGAATTATTCCAGTCTTGCTGGCTGGAGTGCAGTGTGTTTTCGCCATCATCAGAACGGAACAGCTGCTCAGTGATGGGACCGTCCACATTACCTTTTCCAACTTTACCAACACCGACGCAATCATAAACGCAGTGGCACGGCGAGAGAGAGCGTCAGCGAACAAATACGTTGAGTGCTACAACACGAAAACCTACTTGGATTATTGGTGGTACGGGGCCGGGCCCATTCTCGTGTGCGGCAAGGGTCAGAGCTGTTCCGTCCCCAAGGGCGAAGCGCTCCGAATCAACTACTCAATTGGAGGCGGCGGCGGCATGGACCTTTCCAAGCTGCTCCAGCTTTCTTCCCAGTTCAATGGCGGCTACGACTGGTCGGGCTGGGTGACGACCTATGTCAAACAGGACATCAACTGGCGCGGGCCGGCGGATAACAGGTTGTGGCTGAAGCAGTGGTTCGCCGTGACGGAAGCATTTTGCCGGGCCTGTTACGGGCCGAGCCCTGCAGCACCCGGCTACTACTGCGACTCGTGGGGCAGCAACAAAGGTTGGATGCCACGCAAAGACGGTGGTTGTTACGAGTATAGTGTCAGTGGTGCATATGGCAGATGCGATTCGGGAAATCATTGCCAGCTCGGCCCTTAGATTGGAGTTCAAAAGAAATAAGGAGACATGGCTACTCTATATTTTTATTCTTTTTTGCGCCTTTTTTGCTACAGCCAATTTGTGCTGGGGCACATACATGATAGCAGGCTTATCAGAGCCGGGCCATCGCTCTTATCCTCAGCATTTTCAGTGACTCAGCCTCCGAATCCAACACCAGTAGTCACTGGATTTTTTATTTCAAGAGACGTGATCTGTAATGCTCAGGGAAAACGATGAAAGTTTGGCCACGTTTGCATGAGCGATTCGGGATCAAACCACTTCGACAGCTGTGAAATCGGTTGAATGCTGCAGTACAAGTTGAATCACAGCTGCGTACTGGGTAGTTATATCAGCATCTGATAAGATGATGACGCTCTTGTAGGAGGTGGATAAGGTCCTGCCCTTTTGGGTAGACACAGAGGGTCGAAGATCAGCGGCCCATTGCCGGACCCAATTGCCGGGCCTATTTGCCGATCTCCAACTCTGGTCGGCCGTATGCCACATATAGAATTCTTCATGGAGTCTTTCAATTCCCAGCCACCGGCGTCGTGTGCATGGCAATGCAATGCTGATATGAATGTCAAAAGCGACGCGGCTTGATCTTCGACCGCATATGTAGATGTCTGTTACCGCAGCAATCCACAATGACGGCAAAGTCCGTGACCGGGTTCCTCGGCATGTGGGGGACAGGAAAAACCGACTGGTTTTGAGAAGGCAGCTTATACTTTCAAAGTACTATTCTATAACAATATGCTAGTCTAAGAGAAGAAATAATTCTTGTGGACTATGCATTGATGAATTCTTGATTCTTGATTTTTAGAAATATCTATTAGCTTCTTGTAGTGCGTACTTGGGATCAAGAACACAGCACCAATAATGCGCGAGTGGCAGTTTCCTCCCCCTGCCGCCCCCATGCCCGGCCCCGCTACAAGAAACCTTTACCTTTCAACCTCGATTCGACGCGTGGCTCGTCCTAGCAGATCAACTTTACTGCTTCCGCGATGAAGCAGGGCGCCAAAAATATGTTGTCGCCACTGGTAGCATACGTCAGCGGCTCCGCCGACACCGATGCGCTGAGGAGCTGATTGAGGTGCGACTCATGGTCTTTAGCTCAAATGCAGCTGCGCAAGCTCGGACGTATCCTCAACACTGGCCCCTCACGGAATGGGTTACAACAGAATCGCGGTGTTTGTTGCGGGGCCCCCGAGCTGGATCGACGGGTGTGTCGATGTTAATGGACACGGGCCGCGTTTCTTCCTCATTGCTTTTACTAGAGATGTCTATAATAAGATCGGCTTCTCTCCTCTTTGATGTCATCACCTTGGTCCGGCCACTGACCACCACCAACCATCTCTCACCATGCAGTTCAAGACTTTCTCTGCCTTCTTGACGGTAATGGCGACTGCCACCCAAGCAGCCACGCTGCAAGACATATGCAACGTCAGCTATGTTCAAGCTGCTCTCCCGGCCACTGACGCATTCCCTGGCATCACCATAAATGCATCGTCAGTCTCTACCGCCGTCACCGCCAACTCTTCCATAGCACAGTCCGACTGGCACAACGCTGCCACGATTAGCTACTGCAACGTCACGTTTGCGTACTCCCACAATGGCATCGACGATGATCTTGTCCACGTCAGTTACTGGATTCCCGCTCCGAGCGAGTTTCGAAACCGCTACCTCTCCACGGGTGGTGGTGGACTTGCCATCAACTCCGGCAGCAGCAACCTTCCCATTGGCATCACGAATGGCGCTGTCTCTGGCATCACCGACGGAGGGTTCGGTTCCTTCAACACTCAATGGGATAGCGTCTTTCTGCTGGCCAACGGCACGGTTAACTGGCAGTCGGTTTACATGTTTGGCTACCAGGCTCACCACGAGCTGGCTTCGATCGGCAAGCAGCTGGCAGCGAATCTGTACAATGTCTCCAAGAACGAGACGGTCTACGCGTACTATCTGGGCTGCTCCGAGGGTGGACGCGAGGGGTGGAGTCAGTTGCAGCGCTTTGCCGACCAGTTTGACGGTGCAGTCATTGGGGCGCCGGCTTTTAGGTATGGTCAACAGCAGGCGAACCACCTCACAAGCAATGTCGTCGAGCAGACACTCGGCTATTATCCTCCAACCTGCGAGCTGGCTGCCATTGCGAACCTGACTATTGCCGCGTGCGACAGCCTCGATGGCCAGACTGACGGCGTTATTGCGCGATCCGACCTCTGCAAGCTAAACTTTAATGTCTCGAGTACGGTTGGCAAGCCGTACTCTTGTGCGGCGACTAAGCCACGGGCCATGGGCGGCAGCACAATCGGTGCCGCGAGCCCTGCGCAGAATGGCACCATCACGGCCAAGGGCGCTGCTGTGGCCGCGACCATCCTTGACGGTCTGCACGACTCGGACGGCAACTTCGTCTATCTTAGCTATCAACCAGGCGCGACCTTTTCCGATGCCGCCACGACGTACAACAACGCCACTGGCGCCTGGTCCCTCTCCATCAGCGGTCTCGGCGGAGAGTGGGTTGCGCGGTATCTGGAGCTACAGAATACAAGCAACTTGGCCAGCCTGGCCAATTACACGTACGATACGCTACGCGATCTAATGATTGAGGGTCAGACACGCTACGGAGACTCTCTGCAGACGACGCAGCCGGACCTGCGCGGCCTGCGCTCTGCCGGGGCCAAGGTCATTCACGTCCACGGGGAGCAGGACGACTCGATACCTACGGGCTCGTCGGTGCACTACTACGAGTCAGTCCGCTCCGTCATGTACGGCAACATGACGTACAACGCCAGTGTCGCCGCCATGGACGACTTTTACCGCCTGTTCCTGGTTCCTGGCGGTGCCCACTGCGGCACGAATTCTCTCCAGCCCAACGGCGAGTGGCCCCGAACCACACTCGAGACCGTGATTGGATGGGTCGAGTCCGATACTGCGCCGGATACCCTTGACACTACGGGAACCATCAACTCCATCTGCCGCTGGCCTCTGCGCCCGCTGTGGTCTGGTAACGCCACCACGCCGGCGTGTGTCTACGACCAGGCTTCCATCGATACCTGGATATACGACTTTGACGCTTACAGCACGCCATTGTATTAGATTTTGATCAAGCCATGAAATTCTCTACTTTTTCTCCCCTCACGCGAGGTCATGGTAATTCGATGGGCTAGGTGCGGCGAAGTGTTGCATCTCGTCACGCGTGATGTGTGTGTCCCCATTCATCGGTAAAAATGTGCGAGATATTAGAGACGTAACTATGCCGCATTATTATCCATCTTTTGATTAGGCCTATAGGCTTAATGGTCAAAGTTTTACATCGAATAATATATCATGTTATGAAGATAGGAAGCGTGGATTCGATGCTTGAAAAGCAATGTTTCGTTCATAATACAATATACTGGTCCTACGCAAGTAGGCGGGTTTTAGACTGCAATTGTTGTTTTCTAACATATATGACTCGTATTCAAGAGTCGTGATAACCGCGATAAAGTTCATCCTTTTGTATTGATGTGATTCGTTGGGGGCCATGTTTCAGAACCCTCTTCCCCGGACGAGAGAGACCTACTTACTTAAACTCAACAAGTGATGTAGGCTACGGCTCTGGTAAATTGGCCTACAATTTGTGTTGCAATGCTTAATGCCTCGAGCATTAGGCAGTCGTGTGATTATCTAGAACAGGTGGCGCTCAACGCTATGCTGCTCCGCGGAATGTTTACTGCAAGATAATATTTGGCAAAAATGTTACAAACACGCTTCACCTACTCGTATGCCAGTTATGGCCCACCATATTGGCTCCGCGAAGCGTGGCTAAAAAGTCAAGTCAGTATACGAGATGATCAGCCTCCACCAGTGCATGATTATATCGCCCGCTATAATATCCCACATTCTAGGCTTACTACACGTAGACGAGATGACTCAAGTAATGAGCATGGTATCATTCGACGTAATCAGCTTCAAGTCGTATATAGGTTACGTCGTACGTCGTTGCGTGGCTCCGCATGCTCGTGTATAAATTCAAATGGTTATCCTGTGCTCTCAAGGCTAATCACAAAGGCAAGCAATTCTTCCAGCCATATCTGTGTTTCTTTTAAAGGCTAAAACAAACGCCAAAGCACCTCTTTTATCAATTTTACCACTTTTTTCAACGGCTATGAAGTTCTCGGTTGTGATGGCTGCTTGCGTCGGGCTTGCCCGTGCAGCGCCTACCGAGACACATGACACTGCGTCGAAACAGCCTGTCGATTTGGCGCGCTCGGACAACATCATTTTCCCTGACTCAACTATGCTTGTCCCAAGCAAGGAGCCATCGCCAGAGCCAGTTGCGCCTGGCGGCAAGCTACCCTGGGTAGACCCTGGCCCAGAGTCTGCAGGTTGTCGCGACTCAAAGACGGAGCAAATCTGCGGGAGTAAGCTTTTTTGCTGGCTCTACAACAGAAGCGTCATCGGCCTGACGATAAGTACTCGAGCTACAAGGACTGCCTCGCAGCCCGAGAGCCAGCGCCACTACCCAAGGATGTCTACTGCGGCGAACACAGAGCCCCCGAGGCGTTGCGACAGCTAGGCGGAATCCCTACTGAGTTCAACGGACCTACGACGAACATGTCGTATAGCTTGGAAACGCACCACTGGGGAATTGGAGAAGTTCACTCGGCGTATGCCTCGACTACGACGTCGTTTGGCGTTGCATTCGGGTATAGCCTCAAGGATAATGCCGGAAACGGCTGGGTCTATAAAATTCATCCTACGCCGAACATGATAGACATGGACTAATCCGAGTTTTTCATTATGTACGGAATTGAGGACGAGTATTCCGCTCTAGGAGGGGTACGCTGGGATCAAATTGAGGCGTGGATGGAAATTCCTCGCAACTCCACCGGACCTCAAGTGACGGGCGAAATACACGAGTACAGAAAGGAAGATGCCTTTATGGCCGTAATTCCCGGAGCAAAGTGGATCAAGAACAAAGACTACAACCCGAGATACGACGGATTCGCTGTCAGCGGCGGGCAGCCGCAGCTAGCTGGCGATTTTCTTAATCTTGAAAAGAACAAGGAAAAGACGCTAGAGCAATGGGCTGTTGAGTTTATGAACCAGAACGGCGCAGCCGTGGGCTGGACTGGTGCTTTTCCCTTGGACCTACTAGCCCCTGTAAAGAGCGGTTAGAGCGGCCCCCGTTGAAAAGATCTGATGGAGATTCTGGTGGAATATCAGCAGTGATCTCGCAATGGTGGGTCGGAATAAATAGTCCCAGAAAAACACTGGGTTTTATTTACATGATGCATCTCATCTTATCAGTGCCTCTTCGTCCGTTCTTTACGCTGGAGAGAATACAAAACATCAATCACCTAAACTTGATACAATGAGCGTTTTTCGATCGCCAATTTCTTTCATTTTCTTCTCTTTTACTGAATTGGCACCGACCGTCGTTCTTAGCCTTCCTCGGCACATCTTCACGAGCCAAACAGCAGCTGCAGATTAGCCTGCTTCGCCTTATCAGCCTGTCAGCTAGTTAGCTCTGTGGGGAATCCCAGATAATCCCCGCAACTCGTTCAGGCACGAGGACACCATCGGCCTTTTCTCTTCCTCTTCAGCTTTTGCCCTTCAACACCACAGAAATTCCATTTATTCATCCTCGTCTCCCACCATCTGGTCAATTCCTTCATTCTATCATCTCTTACCGTCTCCCATCTGTATGCTACAGTTTGCGACCCTTTGCCCGCTGCCTAGACTCCATCGCCGCCTCGCTGTCCGCCTCAACACTTTTCGATACCCCTCTTCCTCACCGATACGCAATATGTCGGGCGCGGCGCTTCTTGGAGGCCACGGCAAGAAGCACAAGGTGACTGTTGTTGGATCAGGCAATTGGTTTGTTTCTACGTGTCTTGTGTACTTTTTGAAGCCCTCGCTAACCTTTCAGGGGCTCAACCATTTCCAAAATCGTCGCCGAAAATGCCAAGCTCTGCAAGGACCTCTTTGAGCCCGAAGTCCAAATGTGGGTGTTTGAGGAGGACGTTGTGATCCCATCCGACTCCAAGCACGCCGCCACTGCCGGGTCCGAGCCACAGAAGCTCACCGCCCTCATCAATCAATACCACGAAAACGTCAAGTACCTCCCTGGCATCACCCTTCCGGACAACCTCATCGCCAACCCCTCGCTCCTCGACGCCGTCAAAGATTCGACCATTCTCATCTTCAATCTCCCCCATCAGTTCATTCACAATGTTTGTGACCAGCTCAAGGGCCAAATCCTACCCTTTGCCCGTGGCATCAGCTGCATCAAGGGCGTCAACGTCTCTGCCGACGGCGTCAGCCTCTTCAGCGAGTGGATCGGCGAGGACCTTGATATTTATGTAGGCGCACTGAGCGGCGCCAACATTGCCAACGAAATTGCCGCCGAGAAGTGGTCCGAGACAACCATTGCCTACGATCCCCCGACCATGGACAACTCGCGCGCCCCGACTCCCCGCTCGGCCAGCCCTGCCATCGGCACCGTCGACCTCTCGCAGGTGCCTCACAAGGACGCCCGCGGCCGCACATCCAAGTCCAAGCTTACTCCTATCCCCGCCGAGTACCCGCCCCTCGACCACGAATCCTTGCGCAAGCTCTTCCACCGCCCCTACTTTCATGTCCAGATGGTCTCTGACGTGGCTGGTGTGTCTCTTGGCGGTGCGCTCAAGAACGTTGTCGCTCTTGCTGCCGGTTTCGTCGAGGGTCGCGGCTGGGGCGACAACGCAAAAGCTGCCGTCATGCGCATTGGCCTCATGGAGATGGTGCGCTTCGGCAAGGAGTTCTTTGGCGAGACGGTCCAGACGGGCACATTTACAGAGACTTCTGCAGGCGTCGCTGATCTCATCACCTCGTCGTCTGGCGGGCGCAACTTTCGCTGCGCCAAAAAGGCCATTGAAAAGGGTCTGTCCGTCAGCGAGGTTGAGAAGCAGGAGCTCAACGGTCAAAAGCTCCAGGGTACCTTGACTGCTTTTGAGGTGCACAGCTTCCTGTCCACTCGTGACAAGCTCCGCGACTACCCGCTCTTTACCGCCGTTAATGACATTCTGGTCGGCAAGGCGCAGGTTGACGACATTCCCTCTCTCGTATCCAAGATTGATCACGACGAGCCACGTCTATAGATGCTACTTTGGTGACGCGACGTTTTGATATCCCGGCAGGGTGTTTCTGGAGCAGTTATATATGGGCCACGGACTACGGTGCATTGGTAAACATGGACTTATCATTTTTATGGATCATGAGATTAATAGCAGGCATACATTATACACGGCATACATCTATCCAGACTCGCGCAATCATTTTTTGCAAGTGCTAGTTTACATTTGTCCCAGTACATTGAACAGTAGCCAATTCTACTTGTGATGCGCAGCAACGGCGGCGCAAATTAGTTCTTCTTCTTGGTAGTGAGCGCCTTGTCCTCGGTCTGCAGGGCAAACTCCTCACGCTCCCACATGAGCTCGACGGCGGCGCCAGCAGGTCCTACTACGGCATACAGCGTGGCAATCTTGGCAAGGAACCCCACCACGTCGACGCACTTGCCCTCGTAGTGCTTGTAGGCGCGGGCATGGAGCACGCTCGCCCAGAGCAGCAGCGACGTGGTGCCGAGGACGTAGTCCCAGCGCAGAAAGATGTTGACGCCGTCACCGAGCGTTTGAATCTGGGCGATGGGGTTGGCGGCCCAGGGCAGGACCGTCTGAAGCACCTTGCTCGGGTGCAGGGAGACGGCGTAGTCGGGGTGAAAGATGGCGGGCGCAAGGGCAGTGCCGACGGTAACAGTCATAGCGACGAGATGCGACACGGCAGCGTTGCCAAAGGCAATGGCGTAAATGAAACGCAGGGCCCCCGCGCTCTTCTTGCGGCCGGCGGGCGAGGGGCTGTCACCGGCGGTGAGGACGCCGCCGAGGAGCAGGTGCGCCGCGGTCAGGCCAAAGGCCGTGTAGGCGGGCCAGGGCTGCCAGAGGGCGACGAGGAGCTGCTTGACGGCCGGGGTGTTCCAGGAGGAAAAGGGAAGGATCATGGCGAGGCTGGGGACGGCGTTGCCGAGGAGGAAGACGAGCGGGAAGGCCTGGAGCACGGCGTAGGGGATGTGCATGTTGGCCCGGGACGGCACGGATGCGGCGGCGCTGGTGAGGAGGTGCAGGAAGCCGTAGACGGGCGTGGCAAAGGCAAAGGTGAGGACCTGCGCAGCGAGACCAAGAAACACAGTGCTGAGGAAGCAAGCATTCACATGTTAGCATACAAAACGGCAGCAAGTTTGCTAATTGGGGAGTTTGAAGCACATACAAGCTAGAAAGAGTCCAGGCGCTGCCGTCGCGCCAGGCCTCGAGGGTGACGAGCGTCCAGCCGGCGGTAAAGGTGCCGCTAAAGGCGATTGAGTGCAGGGACAAGGCCGGGTGGCCAAACGAGGCGACGGGCCAGAAGAAGACGACGAGCTTGGAGACGAGCTCGTCGAGCTTGGGCAGGCCGGTCCAGTGGGTGCGCAGCGGCGTGCCGTCGGGCAGGGTGCCCTTGGACCAAATTTCGTCGACAAGAGGTAAAAGACCGTTGGCAAAGGAAAAGTAGCCGATAAAGTAGGGGACGGCGAGGGCGAGGCCGAGGAGGGCGAGCGGCGCGAGTTTACCTGCCATGGTGGATGGAGGTCTTGTTGTTGTTGTTCTGCTTGCCGCTGTTGATGTCGTAATTCCTGAAAGATGTTCAAGTCGAGCGACGAGCTTTGCGAGAGGGCGTAATTGACTTCGAGCGAGGAAGAGCTACAACCGGTACAAAATGAGGGGTCCTCCCTTCTTTAAGCGGCGCGCGCCGGCTTTGGTTAGTTGACCATTGACGCGCGCCAGGTTGATCCGGCACCAAAAGTAAAAAAAAAAACGTCCCGAGGCACAAGCGGCGGGCGGGCAACGGAAATCGGGGCAATTTATCAAGTTGGCTAGCGGGCACGGAGGCCACGCTCGGCTGTCTATTGACTAGTCTGGGCTATCTAGCGCGGGGTAATCCAGATATTTATCCATAAATTAGGCACGGCGAAATGACGACGAAGAAAAAAAGCATGTGCAAGGGACCAAGTCAATGCGTTGTTAATCATTTGTGTCCAGAACCATGTGTTGGCTCGACGGCTTTTATTAATGCCAGCTCCGGCGTTGAGTGAAGGGGGGGGGGGG